>JAUMHH010114198.1:0-21279 GCA_032359455.1 Chlamys rubida
TATGTTTCTTGTGGTGTCAGTTGATACATGTCACACAAATGCCCGTTAAATATGCAAACTCGCAGCCGTTAAAACTCGCCGTTCGTTCGTTCTGCCATGTTGGATGAGGGTAACTACAGTTACCCTGATCGGGTTATCCCCCGTGGTAGGGTTCTACTACAAATATCTAAGGTTCTTGTATTAATGGGGTTCTACTACACAGGTTTGGTATCGCTACACAAATTTATAACATTTCACTATTGAATGTTTATTATTCATCTCGTCATTACCCTTGTGACCTTTTATCAAATTGTGATCAAACTTCATATACCTGGTATTGGTCAAGTATAAGTTTGTGTTTCAGAAGGTCAAAAGTCATTTCTGAATGGATTTTGATAAAACTAACAAAAAAGAATCAAGTATGAGAATATCTCGCAAGTAGTTTGGCCAAAGTCACTGTCTACTATTTCATATAAAATCTTTCTCATTCAAGCCTATTTTCATGTTTACATATATAGATCTTGAAATACAGAGATGCAGTGAAATTTATTAGCAGAGGAAGAAGTTGCTTGAATGCAATGTAACTAGTGACAAGAAATGTATATTCTCACTGTTTTCGTGCAAGGGGATGTATAGCAATCTGAAATTATTCCACATGCTTACAAATACAACTACCTTTTTTATATGCATAGTTTTGAAATAACTGATGTAGAATTCAGGATTGCATGTAAAGTTGGGTTTAAAAGATTATAACAAACACCGTTGTAACAACGAACAAATTTAATATATTGTTAGAAATAGACAATTCATTAAATAAAAAGTGAACATTGTCATCATAAAAAATATCACAATTGAATACATGTAAAACTTGTTCCTTTCCACATGTTAACTGTGGGAACCCTAGTTCCCTGGTAAATCTACAGCCAATAGTCATCAAGTTTAACAAATATAAATTGGACAATAACAGCTTCTGTAGCTGTACAAATGCACGAAGATGTGTCAACAGCAGCAAGGAATGCTGACATTTAATACAATGGTATCACAACAACAAAAATAAAGGTATGTTAATTTCCTTGTACTGATGAGCATTTACAGATCCCAGTACTGCCAAAACCTAACTGCATGTGAGAGTGTTTACTGGCATGACTATAGCTTGTTAAATCATTTCCGAAAAAAAACCTACCTTGCAGGACTGATTTGAACAAGATGCAATAGATAAAATATAATCAACAGCTGTTTAAGTGTAAGGCTAGACCAGGATAATTTGTACCCTGGACTTCAGGATATGGTACTATTGTTCTTACCCACTGGACTTCAGGATATGGTACTATTGTTCTTACCCACTGGACTTCAGGATATAGTACTATTGTTCTAACCCACTGGACTTCAGGATATGGTACTATTGTTCTGACCCACTGGACTTCAGGATATGGTACTATTGTTCTGACCCACTGAGCTTCCTGGTCAATGGAAGTGTACTGGGACAACTCGCTACAGTTGATGTACATCCAGCATGGAAGTAAGGGGAGGTTACTCTTTATATGAAAAACAACCTAGAGGTGGGACAGGGATCCTTAACTAAGATGTTTGATATGACAACAGTACAGTGATAATACTACTAGACCTATCTACACCAAACACGCACTGGTAGCTATGTCAATGCTTTCTGTGTGTTTACATAAACAACAGGCTTTTAGGCCTGAATAGCTCAATTATATTTATAAACATGTCTGATATGTAATATACATATTTCAAATTAAATACAAAAATGAAGTCATTCAACAATACATTGTTGAGGCTTAAATAAAAATTATGCGTTTGGCATAACATGGCCAAAAAATGGCCAGACTGCAAATATTTATTGATAGTTACATCAAGGTACAATTTATTGTCTGTATTCAAAAAGGAAGATCTGGTGTTGAATTTGGTTACCATAATATTGTACAAGTTTTTCTACAGGTTAAAGGATACAGGACAAATCCATGTTTATATCCCCTCTGCTAAGTGGCGGGGTTATAAAAATTGAAGGTACAAGAGTGACATGATGACATTTGTTATCATCACCCCATTAATAATTCTGGTTTTGTGTTACAGATGATATTGAACATTTTAGTTTGATGTCCCTGGGAAGTGAATGGTTGCACTGTTTCCACATATTCATTCTTTGCTGAAGCACAGTTCATCATGATCATTCACCATATGGAAAAGAGTTTGTGGTTTAAGTCTCTCTGGACATTTGCCCAGAACAAAAGTCTCATAGGCAACTAGCATCTGTAATAAATAACACATATTTAGAAACACATCAAGCTGAAACTTAGAAATTACAGTTACTATTACTAGGCATACTTGGTAAATTACTTGCGTATACATGTACCATCATAAAGATCTTGTGAACTGGTATTAAATATATAATGAAATATGTTCACTACATATTCATGGACAATTTTCAACTTTTATGATATTTTTACATG
The DNA here is from genome assembly GCA_032359455.1 of Chlamys rubida. Lineage (NCBI taxonomy): Eukaryota > Metazoa > Mollusca > Bivalvia > Pectinida > Pectinidae > Chlamys > Chlamys rubida. The sequence continues at coordinate 2,451 of JAUMHH010114198.1, forward strand.
TGTATAAATTTGCATAAGATTTCTGAATGCCTGCATATATTTTTAGCCCACCACCATTAGTTTGGGGAACAGTTCAAATTGTCTTTCATCTGCTGTTGTCCTATGTCTGTTGCCCCATAAACTATTCTTGTTATAACTTTACTAGGTATCTTAAGATATACTGAATGGATTGTTGTTTTTCTATGCAAGTTCCCCTTGGTCTATACTTGTGCATGTTTCAATTTAAGACTGACTGTTAAAATTAATTCCCTATTTCTTGAAAAATTCTTGAGAAATCCTTCTTTTTTTCTTCAAATTTCACAAGTAGGTATCTCTTGTGTGTATTGTTCATATTTTTAGACTGATCAACAGAACAAGAGGCTGTGAGGTGGTCATCTTGGAACTTTCTGAAAGCACTAGGTTTTTAATCACATAGCATTTTTAGAATCGTGTCTGTGCTTTCAAGATCGAGCTCACAGCAAGTGGTCAAAGTTCAAATCATTCTAATCCTTTTTCAGAAAGTGATTTTGGACAAATGTTTATGAACCTGGATAAGATTTCTGAGTCATAACAGGAGAATTTGTCATTGTAAAGGACATGAATTAATTTGCAATACACAGTAAGCTTGGGTCTGTTTGATATATAATCACCTGTCTGGCACATCGACCTTTCGGCATCGCACCCACAGCAGTACCTAGACCAGGACACAAAACGCTCCGTATGGGCTCCACATCTGTCCTCCTGTTGTGTTTCTGGACTGCAAAATAATGACAATGTTTATGAAACATTTGTGAGAATCTCCAGACCATCTAATCAGGATCATTGAACCTAATATATCTAAAAACTTATTTTTCTAGAAAACTTGGTCTTGATCAATGATCGGAGTTTATTATAATTCTGATTTATAACTAACAAAACAGAAAACAAGATATGTTTATGATTTGCAGGTTATCTTAAAAATCATAATGACTGTTGGTCTGTATTATAGCAATTTAATGAAAGATATGAACATGATGTGTGACAGATCTACTCAAATCAACAGGACCTAGCGACATACAACAAAGATATGGACATGATGTGTGACAGATCTACTCAAATCAACAGGACCTAGCGACATACAACAAAGGTATGGACATGATGTGTGACAGATCTACTCAAATCAACAGGACCTAGCTACATATAACCTTGAAATCCAAGAGTTCAATACCTGTATCTTCTCTGTACACCTTGAACCTGTCATTACAAAAGCAAAGGCTGTTTATGCAACTCCATGCAATTGATTAGTCCAATGTCTTTGATCAAAATCAACGGAATCACGCAGCATCATAACGGTTAAACCAACAGGCTTTGAAGATGGGTGTAGCTCACTGTAATCTTCAAAGAACAGGCATCAGCCTAGCGTAGTCAAGTTGTTCTTTGAACCTTTGATTTTGTCATGAAATGTTCCAAGGGTGAACAAAAGATGAGCATATTGGAAGGGAAACACTTCAATTTCAAGGATGAGCTACATACTAACATACTACATAGCTAATCTAGACATTTTGAATTCAGAATACTGTTTTTGTTTCTCTCACTTACCAGCCAGTATGACTGCACGGAAAGCCAGGTAGGAATTTGGTGTCCCGTCCACTTCCATAGGTACCCTCATGGTTGGGGCGGAGACCAGATACTTGATTGGCTGACCTTCATTGTACATTTCGTCTTTTGCCTCCTCATCTACCTGACCCTCTTGATAGGCTGGGATTATTGCAGCATTACCCTGAACAAAGTAGTAAGCAAAATGTATTCAAAATGAAAATATATTTTCTTCTTAATACACCTGTATATCTCAAAAACGTTTCAGGTTATACAAGAAAGGTGGATTAATGAGGCATGAATTACATACCACCAGAAGTTCACCATCATGTTCTTTCCTGATCACTTCCTGTAGTCTGTGCTGCCTGAAACAAAATAAAAACAAATTTAACATGTGATGATGGAGAGCAAAATATCAAGAAGCTGGTTATAATAAATACTATAACAATTGAGACATCCCAGAGGAACCTTGGTGCCCACCATTGTAAGATTTCCGTTTGTTCTATATTAGATCTTTCATCTGTTAGATTAATAGTTTTGTCATCAGTAAATGAATCATGTGGAAATGTTTGATTAAAAGTTCATACGGCTGTGTATGACAGTGTTCTTTCAAAGTTTGATCAGTGTTTGACCAATTTACTAAAATATATGTAGTAACTTGTAAAATATAGAACAAGAGAGATTCATATTTTTTCTCAACACCAAATTTTTTCTGATCAACCAACGTGTCGCCCAAAATAAATACTGGTATGCAAAACTAGCAACAGAACTTACCCATAAAAGGAAAATCTAAATATGAAATTTGATTCAGATACATGTCAAGTACTTCTTGAGAAAAGGCGATAAACACACTTGAACTGTCAAAATCAAAGTCATTTTTGTTTTTCCAATAAGTCTCAAAATAGAACATGCACAACTACGAACAATGGGAAACTTATATATGAAATTTGAGAAAGGACTGACAAGTACTTTTTGAGATAAAGCGGATACCAAAACCTGGATTGTAAAATCTTAGTCTTTGAGGGCGAAAACTTAGAAAAAATGTGGGAGGAATGTAGCAAAAAAGGACTGGATCAATTGCACGCGACCAGGTAGCTGAAATGGTAAGAGTGTACGTCTTAATTTAAATCCTGATCTGACTGTATTTTTCCTGTCCTGTTGCAAAACTTTAGCTGTCATAAGTCAAGTTGGCTGTATCATGATTCCTTATGAAATTCCTTATGAATTTGTCCCCTGTGACCTTGGAAGTAAGTTATGGTCATTAGTTGGAACAAACTTAATATTCTTTTAGCCCTGCTACATGTCAAATATGTTCATTCTTGATGTTGCTTATGTAACGTGTGGGCGGTCACCCATTCAGCTACTGACCACGCTCGGCATTGCTGAACGGGTGAGGAGGTCCGCGGGTTATACTGCATTGCTGGAAAAGCTAGCTTGCAGGTAAGGCAATAATTTCCCCTCAAATTCCTTAGCTGTTACACTGTTGCCCCCTCTGAGAAGTCTTGTCCCAAGACTTGGCCTGGAAAGGCCTGTGGGTCCTCCCTGTGTACTAATGCACCTTCCCTAACTGGGAACTGGCCTTGCATCCCACCGCAGCCACCAAATGTAAGGTCCGGGTGGTCACTCATCCAGCTACTGACCATGCTCGACGTTGCTGAAGTAGTGATCGAGGGGGTACCCAGGTAATACCGCATTGCTGGAATAATTATAGCTGTTTCACTCATATCCTGGTTTCACCAGTAATGAGTAGAGGACTGAGATGGAAGATTATTCAGATATGTCATTAGTTGGGGACTAGAAAGAAACAAAAATCATACATCTGTCAACTACATGGGACCAAAAAGGAGACAACTAATATACCTTGCCACTAGGGAGGAAACTAATATGTTCAGGGACCAACAAGAAATAACTTACATCTGCCAGCCAAAATGTCTAGTGTACACCATGTCAATTCCTCCATCCATGAAACCATAGCTGTTGGCTGGGGAAACCTGCAACCAGGGAAACAAAGGTAAGCAACATCCAACAACAGGCTTCAATGCATGTATTACTTTAAATAATTACTGAAAACCTCAAATTGTATCAAGGTATATGATTTATGATATGGTAAACTTTGTATAAACGGACACTTATATGGAACTGAACACTTTTCCTTTTATAGTCTGACATGTAGCATTTATATGCAGCAGTTAATACAATTATACAATTACTGGTAAGTATAAAAAAAAATAGAACTAAAATCATTGCCTTTCATTGAAATGAATATTTCCTACAGTGCTGACCTTTATAGACAGGCATTTGATATATAGTATTGACATTCATAGACAGCTAGGTATTTGATACATAGTATTGACATTCATAGACAGGTATTTGATACATAGTATTGACCTTTATAAACGGGTATTTGGTATATAGTATTGACCTTTATAGACGGGTATTTGGTATATAGTATTGACCTTTATAGACGGGTATTTGATAGACAGTGTTGACCTTTAAAGACATGCATTTGATATACTGTGTTGACCTCTATACAAATTGGCCTTTATAGTCATCCTGTACAATAACAAGTGTGTTATATATTACCAAGGCAGCAGCAGCAGGGGCTCCTTTGAAAATATCACCAACAGAAACCTTCAACAGAGATATATAATGAGAGTACTCTTTTAACAGAGATATATTAAATACTAAGATTCCTTTAAATTAATATCTTTTTTAAATGTTCTTCATATTTGAATTGTTTCTAATTTTCCAATTCTGTTTGTTAAGGTCAAAACAAACATTATGTATTCAAGTGACATATCAGGGGGGAAATGGTAGGTTTGTAGGCAAATAGTTTACAAGTAGGTGTCAAAATGTTCTAGGGTAGCCAGGTATTTTATTTTTGCCTCAATACAATTTGCAATAAAATATTCTGATCCAAAGTCAAGCCATGGGGTCCATGACTAAAGGTGGACATTGAAGGTAGGCAAATGGTTTAAATATGCTGACATAAACTCTTAAGACAACTTTGTAATAACTAAGTTTTACTTGAAGCCCCTACACATTTGAAAATAAGCACACATAGTAATTTACAACTGTGCCATTTAATGAAAATCGTATATCTAAACTAGTATTAATATTGCTACAATGTCTAAAATTGCATACGTACAAACTATATCTAAATTGGTACATGTAACTGTTCTGTTTCACTGTGTCTTGATAAAGGAGCGGATCGCTCCGAAAATTTGACAACCTTAACTTGCCCACACTGTTGGAATTACTTCTTTGCCCCATAACACATATAGTAATACTGAAGTGTAACGATCTCATTATACGTCAGTTTTTAGTTAATAATTTGCTGGTCGCACCTTACTCGTACGCCTTCAGGTATCTCAAAAGCGATTGTACTAAAAGATCATGAGTGTTTCCTTAATTTAAACATTGCTTGAGTATCATAACGATTATTATTTGTAGGAAAATCGTCGTGACGATTCGGGTATGTCGGTCGGCAGGTACTATCAACAACATGGATATCCCGGATCCTTATAGCTTCGTTGTACCAACCTGACTGATCTTGACATGACCTTTAATAGATGCTCTCGCTTTTTATTGTTCAAACTCAAAAGTTTCAAGTTTCATTTTAGGATCGACTTTTTCCCTTTAAATAGACGAAATGAAAGCCGCTCTCTCTGACCGAAAAGAAACACAGAGGTGATATTCAGAAACGATTAGCCATTGAGAAAGTATTTTTTATATCATCGATTAAAAGAGGACTATGATATCCGAGACTGAAACGGGACTTATTTTGAAAAACAAAAACCAAAAAAATAATAGCGAGAAGGCCAATAGTGCAAGATGTTCAATGACAGTATCAATGAAGAGGACAGGAGGGTCTGTTAAGATGATAGGATTCGGGCCCATTTGTGTACACAATTTTAGATATTTCTGAAATCGTCCTGCTAGTCGTTATTTCATTAAGCGAAGTCGTAGTAATTCTTTTTTATTTTAGTTGGTTTTTCTATGACAACAGTCGTAGGCTGAGTCAGATTTATGGGAAATCCTTTTCTTTACGAAGGCATAGGACCTTTTGAAAACTGATGAGGCAGGGTAACAAAAACTGAAAAACAATCACTGCTAGCACTCAAGAATTCCAAGGATAGAGTGTCAAATGACAATCAGTACAAAATACAGACAATAATGGGCGGACATAATGATAGCGAAACAGAATCGGCAAAGAATTCACTAACGAAACGTAATCATCCGTACAGATATTTTATGAATACGAGGAAATAATATCAATACGATCAAATCAGTCATTATTTGTCATTCAAAAGTGCATTTTTTATGATACTTACATTAATTTTCACATAGACACGTACCATTTCATAAACCAACCGCTAGAACGTACTCATGGCATAATTATTTGAACATTTCTGGCCACATTCAAAATCATCTGTTCTTATCAGTTCTTGCTTCTAGTGAACCAGCTAAAATCCATATATGAAATTCCATTAATATAATATGCAACTCGTATCATTTTACCAATTAATTTCGACTTTAAGTAGAATATGGCATTTAAAGAGAGATGTTAAAATTATATCATGAGCATGATTGTAGTAGTTAGTTCTCCACAGGTACTACCGGCGGAGGCTGTAGACTGGGACCCCGTCGGTCCACGCGTCGCTTTGTAAGGTACTACCGGCGGAGGCTGTAGATTGGGACTCCGTCGGTCCACGCGTCGCTTTGTAAGGTACTACCGGCGGAGGCTGTAGACTGGGACCCCGTCGGTCCACGCGTCGCTTTGTAAGGTGCCTATCTGAAACACTCTGTCACCTACAATTGTAAAATCGTTTATGTGAAACCCTTGGTGGATTGTCACTTACTGACATTGGGTTTCGTGCTCTATCATATACAGAGTCATGGCCCTTTGTGCATTTATGATACCGACATAGGTTAGAAGGTGGGGGATACTCGAAACGCTTTGCCTTGGTTTTTCGTTTTTCACATCAGGTAATTGATACAACGTGCAAACAGCATTACGTGAATTGTGGCGGTGGTAGTTATCCAATAAGCCTAGAATTCATGTGTGGTTGTGGTAGTTATCCAATAAGCCTAGAATTCGTGTGTGACTGTGGTAGGTGGTAGTTATCCAATAAGCCTAGAATTCAGGTGTGATTGTGGTAGGTGAAGACTTGTACCGAAGTTAGTTTTTTTTTATTCATTTTAGACTTGCCTTAGAGCTCGATGCCCTGTGATAATGTGATACGTGATACAATTATTTTATAATATATAAAATGGTAATTTTGTTGAAAACATTCCACGTGAAATCAAAGTCTTTATCATTTTTTAACTTTCACAATCTTCTTGTATCTTGATTTAGATTTTTTGTGAAACACATGTTCGTATACACCTTATCGTTTGTTTATGAAAAACATTATCCTAACTTAAAATATGAAACTTCGTATCATGTTTAAATAAAATAATTACATCAGCCTCCAGTGAGGATCGAACTCACGACCCCTGGTTTACAAGACCAGTGCTCTAACCACTGAGCTATGCAGGCATTTCTTAGTAAAAATACTTACTGTTATCATAACAGCACAAGTTTTAAGTGCAGCTGTCACCAAATCTATATCGATCAAGCGAGATAACGTTATCATTTACCTAGAAGGTATTGATGTGTTTAATTGTGGGCTAACAAATTTGTCTTGAAAGCAATACAAAAAAAGGACTAAAAGGAAAAAAAGAAATTTTAAAATTTATTGAATTGTAGACCCTCAGTACATTTAATATTTTTTTAGTTAAACATCATCAGCCTAGAGTCAATATGTACAATACAATATACCTAACAATATATATTGTTAGGTATCCTTTCAAGGATAACCCGTCATTATTAGACTAACGTTTTGTTTCCATCGGTTGTTTCCGGCATGGCTTGTTTTCATTGGTTATATCCTTATATTTTGACATCGGTTGTTTTCTGTTACACCATATTGTCTTCAGTTGTTTTCGTTAATTTATATTGTCATCGGTTTATTTCGTTAATTTATATTGTCATCGGTTGTTTCCTTGAAGTCTTGTTATTATTGGTTGTTCCCTTATGTCTTGTCACCAGTTGGTTCCGTTCCGCAATGTTGTCGTCAGTTGTTAAGTCCTGTTGTGGTCGGTTGTTTCATTGTTTAAGAGTATTGGTGACTTGTAAGTGATGAGTCGTCAGTACCTGACTTACGTCTTGTTACAGTCAAAGATGAATGCAATATGTAGTCAATGTCAGCCGGTAAACCTCAGGAAGTACAACCTTACTAGGAGTTATGTTAATAATATATTTTGACAATATTAAGATGAAATCAATTGTTGGGATGTTGCCTAAATTAGTTGACGATGTGGAATGTTTGAGTGTCTGTTACTCATCAATATGACTTATTTGTATATATATTATTGGTGCTTATTAAAAAATTAGAATTAATATCAAATCACTCTAGTATCAATTTGTACCAATAGTTTGTATGTGTTGTTACACGGGAACTGCCATACAGATATCACAACTACACAGTGCAGTAGCGAGATAACGGTCACTACCGACACCGTTACCGATAGCCCGGACTACTTCTCCGATAACCCACATAGGACAACAATGGGTTGTCAACGCGATCACACAATACAGTCTTCAGTGTTCTACCAGCGTGTACACACACTGAACACTCCACCATAGCCTCAACACTTTAATATAAACACAAACACGAAAAATCAAATATCATAGTATCTCTTAAGTGCTATGAACATGATATAAGTACGATTCATGATGCCCATTCAGCACTAACCGCATCCCCCCTAAAATGCCTCTAGATCTATTTGATAAAAACTTGATGTAATACAAATCTGAATATAGGACATGTCTTATTTTCCGTAAAATACGCGTACAGACTATAATTTAGTAGATGCAATATGCTGAGCAGCAACTATTTTAAGTTGATATACATTTGAATACAATTAGAGCGATGAGGTATAGAACAGATGTACAGAGATATAATACTAGACATTAAGTAAACATAACAATGCTTCTTAGTTTGTAGACAGACACAGCATTACAGAAAACTATTTATAGTAATTATTTGTCTTACATAATCAGATTGAAGCGCCATTGTTTTCGTCTGCTTTAGTCATTCGGTGTGGCGGCTTCCAATAAGAGAAATATGACCGGAGAAACTCGGGCACCTGAGAAAGACACGATCTTTTATTTCCCAATAATGTTATACATATCACCCATTCAAACATGCTGTTATGTAGATAAGATATTATAATATGTTATATATCTCTACTAACTTTATGTTTAATCCCGTCATTATGCTCATTAAGGTCATTGAAGGTTTTGTTTACAAAAATGTTTCCATGACACTTGCAGATATATATCTGGTATTATCGATAAGCTGGGACATAAGGATTCACATACTTGTAGCGGTATATGTTCTGTTTTGTGGTATATGTGTTTTGTGGATTGCGTCATCTTGTTTTGTGGCATACGTGTTTTGTGGTGTACGTCTTGTTTTGTGTGTTTTGTGTTTATACTTCTTTTACGTTCTACTGTGTTGACCGCGATGGACCGCAGTGGCCAAGTGGTTAAGGCGTCTGACATTCTGCTACCACTAGCCCGTCACCACTGGGTTGTGGGTTCGAGACCTACGTGGGGCAGTCGCCAGGTACTGGCCGTAGGTCGGTGGTTTTCTCCGGGAACGCGGCTTTCCTCCTCCACCACCACCACCACCTGGCACGTTCTTAAATGACCATAGCTGTTAATAGGATGTAAAACACAAACAAACTGTGTTAAAAACAATGCACTGGATATGGTCATTTTGATGTATCATCCACACTGAAGGGTCTTAGTGTCATGCCGTACCACCTAGGGATGTGTGTGCTCACTGATAACAATGGCATTTACTATTGTATAACCACGCTATCATCTTACAAAGTAGTTTATCAATAGATTTGTCCGTATTCCAGTTACAATATGTCTTCTCCTTTGTTACATCTGGAAGTAACACTTATGATACAATATCTCAACACTTAATATGACAGTACCACGATACGAATTCCAATTCGATATTAAAACATGGAACACATCAATACCACAACACTCGTTTTAACAATATCAAAATACTACATAAACTATTTTAACATTAATTTTATCGATGCCTTAACAATATTACGATATCAAGTATACCAATATCAAACTAGCGTATAAAACACTTTAACATTGATAGTATCAATATCTTTATAAACAATTATTAGTTATTGCAATATTTAAATACCGTATACCATTGTCTTAACACTCATTATGAATATCACCACACATTAACACAGTAGCACATCACTAAGGATATCAATACCACAACATGGTGGTTATATCAGTAGTCAGTGTCAAACTGTCAAGTTCTAGGACGTTTCCCTACAGTACGACAATCATGGTCATCTCACTATCAGGTTCTATGACAGATATTCCGGAAAGGGAAAGCGTCTTCTGCTTCATCGGCGACACCCGACGGGTAAATATAGGTTGCTCCAAATCAAAATGTAGCTTTTGTTGTGATATAATTACATCAGGTGTGCGATATAGTTATTATGTTATATTGTTATAATCAGTGCTGTCCTGTAGTTATGATGTTATATTGTTATAATTAGTGCTGTCCTGTAGTTATGATGTTATATTGTTATAATTAGTGCTGTCCTGTAGTTATGATGTTATATTGTTATTATTAGTGCTGTCCTGTAGTTATGATGTTATATTGTTATAATCAGTGCTGTCCTGTAGTTATGATGTTATATTGTTATTATCAGTGCTGTCCTGTAGTTATGAATTGTATTGATATATCCTTGTAATAAATGGTGTTGCGTTGTTCTAATTTGTATTGTAAAAGTGCTACTATCACGAGTTAAAAACGTGTTTGGCCAAATGTGAGTGAAGTTGTGAATATGAGATTAAGAAGTCGTCATCGGTCTAAGTATAATAGCACATTAGTACATCGATGTGATTTTTATCAGTGGATACACATTCCATACTGGTACGGTATGCTAATGCGGGTTGTAACACAGCTGTAGATATCCTGTCACAATTAATCACACAACTAGACAACCCAAACAAAGTAACTCCTTTTGATCAGGGATACCAATTAAATTCATTTGCATATGTGCATTTGAAACATACATCTAAAATAATGTAATGTGCGGTTCTTGTCGCCTGCCTATTTTATGAAGCATTATTTTCAACACTTGCTCGATGTTAATTCATGTGGCTAAATGAAAATACGAAGATGATAATATATTTGGTTAATACGTTTTAATATGTTTCTTTATCTAATCAAAATGACTAAATGGACACACATAATCACCGTGATCTTAATAAGTATCGCAATCATAACTGTTTTTATACGTACAAATCAGCAAGCTCTTCATAAACATAAAGCATCACCATGTTATTAATAAACAAACAACACCATGACCATGACTTGAATAAAACACACACCATACGATACATGTAACATAACTGAGCAGACAACATTACAATTAACACAATGAACACACACCATTACAAGGATCATAACGAACACACAGTATCGCCACAGCCTTAATGTACATACAATATCACTAGGATATAAAGCATACAGCATAATGACCGCATAATTTAATTGTTTCACCTTTACATAAGTTTCAGTGAGGTTATTCCTTTCTAAATGTTACATATACATGTATTGTTCTCGACAGTTATTATGAATTCAAACACTTTATTAATATATAACAAGAACTATGTAGCACGTTAGTTGTTTAGCGACCTAACATGAATGGGTATAATCTTGGTCCCCTGTACTTTGATATCGTTCACGTGTACCCGGCACACTATCTCTTACATAATGTCGATAGTATCTCAACAGTGTATCGAGTGCAAGTGTTCTAGTTAAGGATGTGCTACAAAATGACCGTGTCACTTTTCATAATTTTAGATAGAAATGTAACTGTTGTTTATGTAGGGACTAAGGTCTAAAAAAACATAACAAATTCTTCGTTCAGATACCGTCACCTTAATTAACACACCGTGACACGCATATAAGCCAAATGCTTAAATAAGGCGTACTATTATGATATGCTTTATTGAATAAAATTTAACAGTTTTACGAACAACCTTGCTGAAATATTACCTCGATGAAAATATATGAACTTTATTTGTTTCGTATGAAAACATTTGTTATGCATATTAGATTTAGTCCATTTATAACTTATAAAAAACGTTTGCATCGAATTTTGTGACAATAACTTCTTTTGTGTTAATTGCTAGTACAACTATCAACGTGTCTAGGTAGCATAACAGCAATTATTCCACTGTACAGATATCATTACCAATTAAGTTATAAAGTAACTATAGTAGATATCTGTACTATTTATCAAACTCAGATCGTATAGTGTAAATTAACGTTAAACATTGGTATTATTGTTATCTCTTTAAAATACGATATCAACTAAAGTCAATATGAAGCCACGAATCGATAGTTTAACTTTTTTAGACTAATTATTAAAGTTATCCAGCTCTTTCAAAAACCAAAAGTAACTTAATGAATAAGGTTTCGCGGTAAAGCTGTTCTTAAAGTAGTAGTACTAATGTTATCAAACTCTGTTGTATGACTTGCATATGATTGCGACTAGGCCACGCGGTACAAGTTAGAACGTATGGGTATACGACCCTTGTCCTCAGATGAGTACCACTGTGAAGTATATGAAGATAAACGTCTGACAAATATGTGTCAACAGGCCATAGCATGTTTGGCCCTCCCACATGTCAGGAAACTTCGCTATAACAATATTTTTTCTATTATTTAAAAATACCTATGTAAATGGTTTATATAGTGTGTTCGGTGCTCCTTAGCCCGATGGCATAACAAACAAAAACAAAGTGACCGTTTAATAAGCACCGAGGTGAAACGCTTTCCTTTTTGTCAGGTGTTACTGTGACATATTGGCTTTCAATACCAAAAGAAAAACTTAATAGCTTGTATATGAAGTTCACCATTGTTCACACAAGGATTAAGAGCAAACGAAATCTGAGAAAAACACAAGGAGAAAAAAAGTTATCGATTAATTCTATATATTCACCAGTACTTCACAAAGCAAACAATCTCTGAATCTAAAGTTCATAACATTAAGGGTTTTATTCACCCCCTCTTCTGTTTCAACAGCAGTTTAGACCAATTTATATTTTCAACATTTTGGCTCCTTGTATCATTGATGAGTCCTAAGATGAGGACACAGCTGTATGGTGCAGTGTTTTCTGGCATACTGTTTATAAAATTATTGTAAGGGTGATATCACCTGTAGGTGCGCTAATCATGGAATGTGGACAAATCAGTGCATGCTTACTGTACGTTTACAGAAAGGTCCTTAAACTACTCAGCAAATCTAACAACTGTTTCGTTGTAACCGGCTGTCTATGTGACTCTCCAGTCTAACAATATGTTGATAAATCGAATCAATCATTACACAGTGTACTCAACCAAGAATGTTCAGTGGCTAGATTCAGATTCAATTTGGCTGTACCCACTCAAGTCCAATGAATTTATTACAAAACAAATGCCAGAACTGCAACAATTTATTACTATCGTTATTTCCACGAAGATGCGTATATTTTTTAACAGGATATTTATTAAAAATCCCATTCGAAATCCACTTCGGAGGGAAAATCACAACTTTTAGAAATAATAAAATAACGTAAATTTCACATCTGATTCACTTTTGTGTCATAACCAACTCTTGTATAAGATGGTATGTCATACATTAAAATAACAGCCAGACAATCACAGTACAATACATGTTTGCCAAAACGTTGTATCAAACTCTCAAGTCGAAGGTATGCCCTTTAGTTACCTTTTTAAGGTATCAATTTGTTGTTCTTGATAGTAATACATTTTTGATTGTATTGTTTGATATGACCTCTCTTTCTTCTGTGATGTTTTTTACAATTAAAACGCCATTTTAAAATAGGATGATTTGTGAAGAAGTAGCGCCTCACCTAGGAATTATTGCTTTTGTTGTGAAGGGCAGCAACATGTACTGATTATTGCTGACCACTGTACTAGTATACAGCTTGTTGGTCGAGCAGCAAGAGTGACCACACAGCATTAGACACACTCCTCTATAACTATACCCGCAAGATACATATAAACATTATTCAACGGTGTAAGAAATACACGTACATCACAACGCAAAAAGAAAAAAACAAACAAACAATAGCAATATAAATTTATCGGAATTTTTACGTAAACATGTATTCAACAAAAAGTAATGTTCTCTTCACACTCCATGTAATGTTTTCGAAATAATGATTAAAATGCAGATTTACCAATGGCTACAAAATTTTAAGTTCATTCATATTTTGCATTATTGAATGACATTTGTTTCCTTTTATAATTGTTACTTTGATTATGTTCCGTAAAGATGGATGGTATACATAAAACAATCAGGGTAGATGATTTTAGCCGTGACTTATTGAGCCTGGTGGTTGACATGGAAGACGGAATGCAATCGATACCAAACGTTCTTCGACTGAACAAAGTTCTTGCCTCGTAACGTTTAATGTGCAATTTGCTTTCAGCGCTGGGTCAGCGGTGTCCAATTTACTGGGCAACCTATGGTCAGAGCTGCTACCGCTACATGTACCAGGACGCTAAATCTTGGTACGAGGCTAGAAACTGGTGCAGGCTTCAGGGAGGTGACCTGGTAAAAATCGAGACAACGCAAGAACGGGTAAGTGGCGTAGGAATTCTTTTCGTCATAACTTTTTTGTTAAGAAAGGAACATCATCAGTGTGAAATAGTCATACGCCCTACACACTTTATCCCCTAAATGGATGCCTGACTGATTTGTGACTCCGTCAGTCCACACCCTTAATTTCGCTGGAAGGTCAGATGGATGATAATCTTGTATGTATTAGTTTGCTTAGATTTGCAGAACAGAATATTATAATTGAAAACCTTTATTAAATCATTCTAGAACTTTTTTTCTGATTGAATGCAATGTTCATAGGATTGTTTGATGGATACTATTGTCCTCTAAGAATGCGAAAACTTAAAGCTTATTTAGTGCGAGATAAGTATTATTGACACAAACACATTGATAAACCTACTATTACAAAGGAATAACAATGGGGAAGCATTACTGTCAGTAAAATGAACCCTTCCCTTCGTGGTAGTTGTCCCAGTTACATGCAATGGTGTTTATATGTCATTACATTGTCTTTTATTTACAGACATGGATATTACGACAACTTGGAAACTTACAAAGCCACCAACACGCCCACCCTTTGTGGTGGATTGGCTTGAATGACCTTGACGCAACCTCTGCTTGGCAATGGTCAGATCACTCTGCTATTGACCAAAGGGTGTTGTAAGTACCTCGATGACGCGCCTAATACATTAGCATTTAGACAAAAGTTAATGTGACATATTCTTTGAAGGCATGTATTGTACGTGTATGTTAGCACCTACGTTATAGTATACAGACATGTACAATACACCTACGTTATAGTATACAGACATATACAATACACCTACGTTATAGTATACAGACATATACAATACACCTACGTTATAGTATACAGACATACACAATACACCTACGTTATAGTATACAGACATACACAATACACCTACGTTATAGTATACAGACATACACAATAAAAGGAATAGACATTCATATCATTACAGTATTGTCGTTACAAACAAACAGCATGAGACACGACAAGTAAATAGATATCCGTTCTATGATAAACAAGTATTTACTTCGATATATGTTTGGTGTATTATGTATAAAAGGACAAACAGATTTTAGCATGATTTCACAGCATCAACTGAGGATGTTATAGCCGTTTATTATTGTTGTCCTGGATTGTTGTGATAATACCGGGACCAGCTTTAGTAAGATGTTGAATTGTGTCCTACGTTTTGTTCTGTGTTACGCGTAGCTTGTGGATGCCAGGGAACCCAAACAACCAGGGAGCACGCGAACACTGTGTTAGATTCGAAAACCTCAAGATGAATGACAGATCCTGTAGCGAGCGAATCAACTATATTTGTGAACGATCAAGAGGTGAGGTCATGTTCTAAACCTTCTCATTAACCACCGCCTTGATAATGTGGAGGCTATTGTTTCTGTCAGATTGTGGTGGGATAAATACTGCATATAATGCTTAACGTGATTCGTAAAACAAATGTAAAAATATACAGTTTATCACGAAAAACTTTATGTTTAAGTTCAGTTTAGTTGACACATATTTTTTCCTTATGAAAATATTTACACAAATGAAAAAGGCTAAAGCAACAATCTTGCGAATAATCATGACAATGGACAAAAGAAAATAAGAAGTGAGTGGTTGTGGTTATAAATGAACGTTTTACTTTAGCCACAGAACCACGGAAAGTAATTACAAAGGTGGACTAGAGCAAGGATTAATAATTAAAAAGGTGAACTAGAGCAGGGATAGTAATTATAGAGGTGGACTAAGGCCGGGAATAGTATTTATAATGGTGAACTAGAACCAGGGATAGTAATTATAGAGGTGGACTAGGGTGGGGTAGTATTTATAATGGTGAATTTCCAGGGATAGTAATTAAAAAGGCGAGCTAAAACCAGGGATAGTCCTTATCAAGTAAATGTCAGTTTAAACGCCCTTACCTGTGGTAAAGATACAAGTTTGGTTATGTAGAATCCAGTAGAGACGCAGTTATTATAAATACAGTGAATGCGTGGGCTTTAATTTGTGACGGCTCGAACGAATCATTAGAAATGGTCAATACAAAGTATTGTTGCTAGTGTTATAGACTGTTTGCAATATGACATTGTTTGTGATATGACATTGTTTGTGATATGACATTGTTTATGATATGACATTGTTTGTGATATGACATTGTTTGTGATATGACATTGTTTGTTATATGCCATTGTTTGTGATATGACATTGTTTGGTTTGTGATATGCCATTGTTTGTGATATGCCATTGTTTGTGATATGACATTGTTTGTGATATGCAATCATCTTTCTCCGAACTAAAGGTGTACCACTTACCTGTGATACTGACCGAGGTTGGCAGTCGTACCCACCTTACTGTTACCATGTTCGAGGGGACCAGCAAACATGGGCAAACGCAAGGTAAGTTTCCTCGTCGTCAAACCAACTTGTCACCATTTCTTTGATCTTTTCTGCTTTAAAATATAGGGGAAATGACAGACATGGAATCAACCGACATCGATGCAGAAAACCAAACAAAGCAGGTATCCATTGTACCAAATGGCAGTTTTGCCAATTAAGGATTTGTCAGGGCTACTAAATTCAACAGGATAAAAATGCATGTCTAAGATGTTCCGAAACATGTAAAAATACCGAAACAAGGAAAGGTAGAACAAAAACCTTTATTAAGTCACAAATTACAATGTTGGCTTCAAAAAATAAATAATTTTTAAAAAGGTGTTGAGTGTAAACCATGCTTGGCCTGACGGGTCATTTAAAGAAGAGTGTTTCTTTTAACAGACAACGTATGTCAACACGTCGGACATTGTGACGAGTGTTGATATATATATATATGGAAACCATTTAAAACGTTTATTTTTGTTTTATTTTAGCTTGGGATTTACTTAACATTTTTCACTAGCTTAGCTCGCAAAAGTCGTAGTCATCTCCATTATCACATTACCTTTGTTCTGCTGTACTTAGTTCAGTGTTATAACCGCTGATTTCAATGTCTATATCGCTTTAACACAACACATATTTTGTTTGTATTTGCAGGAAAATGATGAAATATTGTTTGTTAATCTGAGATGACTCGATGGTGTTGCTTGTCTAATTGGGTAATACCAGAGCGTATGAATGTGTCTATGTTAGTTGATGTGCTGGTATAATTGTACATTGTGACGCGTTGGTATATTTCGTCTATGTTAGTCTACGCTGATATGTATTTTGTCTGTGAAGTGACGCTGTGGTGTATTTTGTCTTTGTGAGTTGACACTGTGTACACTGATGCTGTCCTATATATAATTTGTCTATATGAAGTGACGCTGTAGTGTACTTTGTTTATGTAAGTTAATGCTGTGGTATGTTTTGTCTATATGAAGTGATGCTGAGTTGACAATGTGTACATTGATGCTGTGGTTTATATTATGTGTCTATATGAAGTGATGCTGAGTTGACAATGTGTACATTGATGCTGTGGTATATATTATGTGTCTGCGTGAAGTGATGCTGAGTTGACAATGTGTACATAAATGCTGTGGTATATATTATGTGTCTGTGTGAAGTGATGCTGAGTTGACAATGTGTACATTAATGCTGTGGTATATATTATGTGTCTGTGTGAAGTGATGCTGAGTTGACAATGTGTACATTGATGCTGTGGTATATATTATGTGTCTGCGTGAAGTGACGCTTTGATGGTTTACTTTGTTAACGTAACATTCATTTTGTCTGTGAGTCGATATGTGGTTATATCGTAAAGCTCTTTGTTCGTTTTCAATATGAATTAAGGATGTGTAAGGTCACCTTTATTGTGTTTATCCAGTATGTAATATGAATTAAGGATGTGTAAGGTCACCTTTATTGTGTTTATCCAGTATGTAATATGAATTAAGAATGTGTAAGGATGTGTAAGGATGTGTAAGGATGTGTAAGGTCACCTTTATTGTGTTTATCCAGGAAACAATGTAACAGGGAAGGAGCAGATCTCGTCGCTATACAGTCAACCGCGGACGAAACAACGATGCAGGGTATTGCAAGGTCAACAAGGCGGCCATATTGGTTTGGTCTACACTCATTTCAACACACCGCATCGGTAAGAAAGTAATCTCTGCACATATTTTAATAAGAGTAACATTAAAATACTATTCCATGAATCTGCAAAATTATGTTCATTAGTGGATCTCTTTTCCTGTCAGGGTGCTGCACAATGCTATTCATTAGTGTACTTGAATCTCGTATTTCGTGTCAGGGTGCTGCTGAATGCTATTCATGAGTGTACTTGAATCTCGTATTTCGTGTCAGGGTGCTGCACAATGCTATTCATTAGTGTATTTGAATCTCGTATTTTTTGTGTCAGGGTTCTGTACAGTGCTATTCATTAGTGTACTTGAATCTTGTATTTCGTGTCAGGGTGCTGTACAATGCTATTCATTAGTGTATTTGAATCTCGTATTTCTTGTGTCAGGGTGCTGTACAGTGCTATTCATTAGTGTACTTGAATCTTGTCTTTCGTGTCAGGGTGCTGTACAGTGCT
>JAUMHH010114309.1:1061-21277 GCA_032359455.1 Chlamys rubida
TAGTATGTAAACAATGTACTAAAACTACATAAGCTTTATTAACGGTATACATTTCAGATACGTATATGTAGCTGTCATTTAGTAAAAATAAATCGGAGTGGTTATTAACACTCGGGCTAGATAAGCAAAAAACGGTAACTGATGAGCATGCTTTGTTCTTAGTGTTTTAAGTCTCAAATCTTATGTATGGCGGGTAGTTATATAAAAGAACTCTTGTGCATATGAACAAGATATGGTGGCCTTACTGATCCTTGCATGAGTGACATAAGTTATAGACGTGATATATGTAAACATAATATCAGGACTTAGATCCGTGATAATATACTACAATATATAGATGTAAATCAATTTTAAATGTTTCTTTTAAAAGCTATTTTAGTCATTCCAATGATTTGTACCACTATAGGACAGTGAATACTGTAAATATTCAATGCTTTTAGAGAAAGAAAAAGTATTTTGGAAAAATATTGATTTTCCTTAACAATTTCCACATTCTTCCCAATTTCCTAAGGTGAATATTGTCAAATGTCTTCAGGAACAAAATATTCAGATATGTCTTCAAATTTTGACTTACCTTACATAATGACAAAATATTCAGTACTAGTTGAAATGTAGTGATTTTATCAAGTATGACAAGTGACAATATACCAGCTAATACAAAGAAAAAAGCCACACACCAATTTTACAAGAAAAATTCAAGAATCTTCTCATAAATATGTTTGGTTATCTTCTATGATTTTGTAAGACAGTAAAACTATAAATCTACAGTAAATGAGGGGGAAAAAAGTATCTTTTTGAAAAAATATTTATGTTCCTGAAATTCCAGTAAGTTCAAAAGTTGAAAATAGTAACAATCTTCCAGGAATAAAATATTTTGATACATCTACATAACTAGTTGTCAAGGTCACATTGAGGTCAAAGGTCAGATTCATTGTCCAGACAATAACTTCTTACTCTTTGTGAAAGCCTTCTGCTACGTTTACGCCCAGCGCGCGACAATAACCCCCCCCCCCCCCCCGAAATGATCACATGCGTACTGAGCGCCAACGTACATAGCCTCGGGACGTGGACCCAGCTTTCTTGGAGACCGCTTCAAGCACTGGATTAATGCTTGTCAAGGGGATAACCCAATCTGGGTTGTAAAATAGTTGTCCTTAGGGGTGAAGACTTATAAAATTGAGGGGGGAATGTAGCTGAACTGGACTGGCCGGAGGGTCCAAGGTTCGAATCCGGTCTGGTCGGCCATTCTCTTCTCCTATTACAGATTTATCACCAGTATTTTTGTGTCAAATCACAAATACAAAATGGTGTATATACCCATACTTGCCAACTTTTTGAAATTTCCGGGAAGGGAGAGGGGGATGTTTCAAATTCGGGAGTCTCCTTCCAAAAAAGGGCAAATTTGCAAGTATGTATGAATCTTTAAATTTTACAATTAGGAATCCGTTTACCCAGGTACATAGTGTATTAGCCACACCTATAATCGACTAGTATTTGTACGTTTTCTCACATACACGTGTTTTGTTAACAACGCAAAACTTAAATGGTCCATAGATGATATTCAGAATACAGCTCGCATGTAGCGAATTATTCATTCAGATGTCAGTAATTAACTGCTCAAGAGGTACCAAATAGCATCATAAGGTGTCCGACAATAATTCCCAACCGCGTATTCTAACAACTGAATTATTTAAAAAAAATCGTCTCATTAGTAATGCGCTGCTATGTTGTATATTACTTGTCTTGCTATCTGACCGGTCACGTCATGCACAGGGTATGTTATATATATATAATTATTTATTAATCATTTAAGGACATTGTTAATATGTATTAACATTACTATTAACTGTTAACCGTTAATTTAACTGCATTTAATCGACCAATGCGTCGATGAAATAAAATAGAATAGAAAAATAATAATATTAAGCCGTTATTATTTTTTAATGTACATGAAATTACAGAATAAAATGTAAATGAACTTCTGATTGAAAAGGTACAAAGCAATGTTAAAAAATAATATGTAAATCGGGAACCTTACACCCGGTAACCGAATTCCAGAGAAGATGCCCTGCTTGTCAATAGCCATTGACACTCGGATGGTAAAAGCGACGGCCAAAATGAATCAATGCATTCGTCAGGGACACAAAGAGCTACTGTAAGAAAATAGTAATCAGTTAGTTATATATGTCTAATATTTACTAAATAACTAATTAAATGTATGACATTTATCTGGTCTCGATTATTTTATGTTAAGCATGAACTCTAAATTTCAGTTGTGAACTGACTTTTCTCTGTTTCTCTGTTACATTCTCTCAATTCGGACACCTTCCATTTGCATAAGTACTGTTTCAGAAGTATAACAGTTTTTCTTTGTATATGTGTATGATCGAAGCAAAGTCGTACATATTACATTATTTAAACGTGACTGATTATACATATATTTTACCTGTAAGACCAGTATACTTTGAAACATGTGTAGAATTAGGTAGATCAAATTTGTTACGACTAAAAAAAGCATTTTCACAACAACCTAAATGCAATATGTTTGCGTGTGTATTTTTATACAAAGCTTTTTCTTAGCACTCTTCAAATTTCATTAACAAAGATAGATCCATCGCTTTATTGTAGTAAGTAGTCATTACAAACTGTAAACGGAAACAGTCACGGGTTCCTTGTGTATTGTACACCCCAGGACATTTTAAATACAGTTAAATTTATATATATTTATATTTCATTTTACTTCAATTAAAATGTTTCCCAAACTTACATGCCACACATTAGTACAATACAATTACAATACAATTCTCATTTACTACTAATGGAGTAAACTCAACGTTAATTATGAGGTACATTGTACTTTGCAATGAAAAACCTTTGTTCAACCTTTAAAGGAGAAAATAGCATACGAGTTGGAGGAAAATGTTCAATAATCTTGGCTCGGATTGATTTTGGACACAGAAAAAGGATGTTGCCCGGACAACTAGGGCAACAACCCTGCATCCGGCACTGAATTATGAGTGTATGATACATAGACACAATACTTTTATTAATAGATGTAATAAAAAGGAAATTAAAAATGAATGTTTGTGATATAACTACATTATCTATTGTAAAAAGCAAGGTACATATTTACTGTTTGAATCTCTACTGTTTATCTTTAATTTTCTCTTTTGTACATTCCACATTATTTTAAAGTAGTCAAATAAACTAAAATCATTTAATACACAAATATTTTTTGTTTGTTTGTATATTGATATTTGATTTATAACGGAGGCAGATACGTATCGATGAACGTGTGTCAAAGCTTGTTTATCTGTACAACGATGGGACTTTATAAAAAGGAAATGATAAACTAAGTAATCATAGGCTTACATTTTGGATTTTGCTTTAGAAAACGAAGTATTAGCCTTTTTCTGAAATGCTGCTTCATAATCAATCATAATTGTTCACCTGTAGCTAGGCAAAACCCGCGCATGAGCGTTGCGGTATGTCCGCGGTAGCTGCATTTGATGCGCTAAATGCAGTTCGGCATTTCCGTCAATTCTTAAGTATGCCCAGTGTATGTATCAAGTTTATTCCTCGAAGATGTCTATAAAGTGGTCACTTGCTAGATTTACCGAGGGAGTGTTAATGTCGTTTCTCGTGACGGTCACATAACACAACAGGTAATTTAACACTGGTGCAAAAAGCTGGTTAGTGCCAATGCTCATCAAAATTGCAATCAACTTAAGAAAGCAACATTTATTTGCATGCATGGTTTTTATGCTTATTGGACTTTCAGCACCTTTCCAATAATGCACGGCAGTGGGATATGTATGGGTAAGGGAATGGATCAATAAAATCAATGACAATTGCAATTCATTAGGAATATGCGAGAAAAAGTCGAAATAAGTTATTGATAGACGGTGAAAATAGGCCCACGATCAATTGTGTATGTTTTAGTGTAAATTAATTAATTTGGAAAAAAATACTTCTTAAAAACTTCAGTGGACCACAAGTATGACTGGGGGCTCTCTTCACTGACGTTAAATAATTTCATATCCCCATCTGTCTTTAATGGGATCTATGTCGGAATAATGAAAATAAAATCGCTATCTGCTTGAACTTCTAATCACTGTAACAATAATTACCATTAAAATTATATATATCTAAATTCTCCCTTCTTCATCTTAGTAAACTCTGACTGCGTCTAAACTAGCCTATACGCAATGAAAGAAAGGCTCGGCGGATTAATACCTGTTGCAATAATGGCGCCGTTCACGCTTTAGCGAGATAACTGGTCGATGACAGTCATTGTTTGATTTCTTCAACATCTAGAAACATGGAACATATTCGGAATCCATTATGTCTGATTATAAAACAAAGGGATACTGGAAATCTTCTTATAACATGTATGCACATTAAAAAGTATTTGACGGTAAAGTAGACAATGACGGCTTCCTTTTGCGACCTTTGACCGCATCACAACCAGAGCAGTGTGTTAATACGTGTACATAACGACCGTTATAAATGGATACATACAAAATGTATGTTCGAAGTGCTACTTACATTACTTAATTAAAATTTAAAGCGGTTACGAAAAGAAAAATAGTTGATATCGATGTAGATTCACTGGAACTATATTGACCTAGCAACCACGGCTACCGTAGTTACAGTTACATGTACTATCTGTACATGTAGCAACCCGCTTCGAATGTCTTTTTGTTTGTAAAGCATTTGAACATTATTTACGATGTAAATATAAGGATTGACCTTCATTTTGACGGCGTATACGTTAACGCGCACCATAGAATATGTTCGTTGCCAACTGCGTTCATACTACCATATACGCCGGCAAATTGCAGGTCAATATTTAAATAATGATCGGCCATATGCAGTATCATTTTTGTGACATTTACTTATAAATCTGCTTCCAAAACAGGACAATTCAGTTTTTTACTTTTTTGTTTTTAACAGAATAAACAAAGTAAAATTTGGGTTCTTCATATAAAAAAATAAGTCTGAAGTAACTCATCTTTCTAGCATATACTATCCATGTTGCTGATACACTAGATATTTCAACTTTTTGGGACCATTGTCCCTTGTTATTTATTTTATTCTCTGCCCCTGTTTCTGTAAATGGAATGAGACTATAGTGTCACGTTTTGTTGTGAATTTGATTCGAAAATGCATCAATATCGAGAAATATTTTCATTCGTTTTAGAATTTATTTTTTTTATTTCAGAAATATGTCTTCAAAATATGCTGATACAGTGAACATATTCGATGTATTGCACTTTAAAATTCCAGGTGAAAAGACGAAAAAAGTCGAGCGAAAGGACAAAATAATAACGCGATAATTATCGACCTACAAATGTCGTTATTTCGTGTTACAAATGTCGTCCTGTCGTCGTTTCATTATTTGGCGGCGAGATCACGACATTTTTCCAAGTTAAAATGTGGTGATTTTTTTGTTTTGCGGCGAGATCACGACAATAAGTAGATTTAAAATGTCGTTGTTTCGTAATTTTTCTTCGAAATGACAACATCTAATAAGTTAAGAATGTCGTCATTTTTCCGCGAAATAACGAAACAACGACATTTTATCATTTAAAATCTCGTTATTTTGCGGCGATATAATGAAATGACAAATTGGCACAAATAAGCCACCGTACTCAGCCAATCAGGGGCTAAAGTGGCAGCAAATTAGAGATTAGGCGACCTTATTTGATTTCAGGTCGAATTGAAAAGCAACAACATATAATGGCGAAGTCATTTGAAACACCAGCACCACGTTTGATTTCAATCGGTCCCTTTTTAGACGAAGTTAAAGATGATCAATTGCTATACGTCCGTGTAAAAAGAGGTAATTATAAAGTAGAGGGAAATGAAACTGAAAGGGAATACAGATCCTGGATCGTTTTCCTTTGCCGTTTGATGTGGGTTCAAACTTTTGCGTTGAATGTGCGTTGAACATGCGTTTTGCTGGTCAATAAAATGAAATATAATATTTGAAATAAATACAGACATGACTGTAAGTAATCATACTGCTAATTGCCGTCTTGTCCGCCATAATCTGCAAATAAAACTCCTTCATCCGTTCATTGCAATTAACTTATTACGAGTTCTATAACGATTGCTAAATAATTGATGCACATTGAAGCGTAGATGCGTTATGGTCAAAACTAACAGATTTACACATAAAATGTGGAACATCAATAAATATTTGTGTGCTTTTTGTCTTTCTAATAATAAAACGTTCGTCATATAGATAAAGTGTTAAAATCAGACATGTTACGAATTTACTGTCTTCTAATATGTAGATTTCACCCATGTTATAAGACATGAATTCGCTTGACATAAATACGTTTTGTAAGAGAAATTTCTAATATCTTTCTTTCAGTTACGACTGTGGCTCGAACATGCCGTTCAAAATGGCGAGATTCGTCAACTTCGATTCAAACACGATTTCAGACCGTATAGCTTACCTTTAAATGTAAACGAAGTATGCCTAGATCCTTCGTAGCTTCAATAAGCGATGTGTTATTGTTTTGTACATTTTTAACTGTCGGAAACATCATAATTCCGCGAAATTCCAGGAGAGAATTCCGCGATTGTTTACGGACTTTAAAAGTGACGTCATTGCTCGATGCTGATTGGCTGATGCAACCTAGGCGACAAGTTCAAAAGCCGGTGGATGCTGCAGCAACCGAGTCATTTCTCTGACGTCGAGCAGTTCAGACGTTCCCTGACTTACGCTCTAAATCTCTCGTATATACGTCTCTGGCTCTACAAACCAGACACATCAGAAATGTCGTCTATACCACCAAAGCGATAGGTTAGGCATTTCATACTAGTGCAATATTGATTATTGCCGATGTTTTGGGTATTTTAGCTACTGACAGCAGATGAAGACATTTGTTTACCTTCGCAATCATAATTGGCGTGATGCATAATGGGATACTCCTTAAAGCAGACGATATGACCCAAGAGGGAAAACTAACTTTTAAGCTACATAACTAATCTTATAGTGAAGCTGATTGTTATTTACGATCCAAGGGAAGCAACTCATGCTAAGTTTAAGTTACTAATTCCGAGATTTCGGACTACCAGATTTCTCCCAAAATACCGTCAATAGTGTTTACATTGCGGTAATGATTATCACATTTTTTTGTAAATAATATTATTCATTCTTCAATATTAAATGAACTAGGTCTTTGTAGTCAAGTGTTTGCCAACTTCTTTTAACTTCCAAGATACTGGACAGGAGCGAACCTAAATTTATGTAACCCGCGCTGTTTCCCTATTTCTCCTACAAAGTGTTCACACATCATATTTGCCAGAAATACGGCGACAGGGTGGAAAACGTTACAGACATGCACAACGCCCTTCAGTACCAAGGGGAATCTACATTTGAATTTGAGTCCTGTTATGTACTTCATAAAAAATATGAAAAGTTACCTTGAACTGTCAAACTATCTAGCTTGGAACATACTTATCTTAATAAATCATTTTGCTTGAACCTGGTTTTCATTGATGTTAGTCCTAAATAAGAATATGATCGCATTGGAAATTAAGTGCGTCTGAACGAAGTCATAACCTAAGTGTTTGTCTTATTAACATGTGTCTTGAAACTATACATTTTTCAACTCCTTAAAAAGCTCTTAAGCGTTCGTGAACGTTTTTGTTTGGGGGGAAGTAAAAGTGAGAAGTTAAGAAAGCGAAAGGAGGGGTTGCCAATTTCGACCTTCTGGTCCCGATTGCTCAAACGTTTAGTTAGAAAAAGAGAGATGGTTTTCAAAGCAAAACAAAATTATGAAAATTCTGTCAATCTGAACTGTCAGAACCATTTCATAGCAGTGAAAAGAAATAAAATATCAGGCCTCTATTTGCCATAATTTTTTGTGTAACACTAAAGCTTGAAATAATAAAAAAAAAATGGCTGAAAATCTAGCACAAAGTCGATAAGTAGGTACGGTAATCTTGTTTTATATCGACTTAATCATCTCGATTATTGCCTCTAATTTTGTGCCTTAATACACATTAGAACATTTGATAAGTACAATTGCAATGATATACAGGAATATGCAATAATCTTTTTAGTTTGAAATGTTTTATGTTTGTATCTTATAAAGTATGTATTTTATATCATACAGATACATATAGACTATCGGGATATTACCTCTACGTCACAAATGATACCCAAGTGACACAAAGTGATGGTAGTATTTATCCAAGTCTGGGACGGCCGTGTTACCATGACAACGGCACTAGATACCCGTCATACAACCAATCACGGACTTGTCCTGTCACCGGTAGATACGTCATCTTCTACAATAAACGACCAGCAGATTTCTTACCAACAGACCACGATGCGCCCTACTCGACAACAGAGGCGTATATAGAGCTGTGTGAAGTCCAGGTATTCGGTAAATATCATCATATCTATATACTTACTAACATAATTACTGTATAAAGATTTCCATAAAATGTTAATGGGGACGTTTTTAGTTTTTAATATCTCATAAACAAGTGAGTGCGACAAAATCTTGCATGAATATTCAGTTATAAACTGCCGAATACAGCCGATGTTCCTGATCTGGTAGTAACAGGATTTGGCAATAGCGTTCACTTGTTTTCCATGTTCAGTGAACTATCAAAGTATACCCCTAGGTTTTAACAGCTGACACAGTCTCAATAGTTCTGGCACCGACTTTGAGCTGGAGAGCCATTGTTTGCTGACACTTTGGGGAAAAGACGATTAGTTCCGTCTTTTCATGATTAAGCTTAAGCATGTTGGCGTTCATCCTGTTACTGTTATCTGTCAGACAAAGATGACATCGACTCGGAAATTATCATGAGATTGAAGTTGTTTGATACATATAGCTGCTATAATTAAAGATCCTCCTCATATTTCAAATTACTTGTGTTTCTTTCTTTAGATGCATTGTTGTATTAAATAACTATAATGATTAATTATAATAGTGCACAGGAGGTGTTTTTCAATACCTGATCATGCAGCAATCTCGTCATTTAGTATACCCTGCTAGCATGTAAAAAACCTCTCTTATAAAACATCACAGTTTACAATTTTGGTGTGATGTTCTTGTCTTAAAGTGGTTTGCTGGGGTATTAGTCAAGACGAATTCGTTTGTCAGTGGTAGTGTCATCAAACGAATAACATGTTGATTGTTTTCAGAACATTTCCCTACTTGCCTCCTTCAAAGAAAAATGCGTTTTCATGAATCTTTCAGATAGGTAAGTAATCAAAATGCATTTTACAGATAACAAACTATATGACTCTCTATAAGTAAATCGGATAAATTTGGAAAATGGAACAGTTTTAATTAAATGATAACTCGATCGATTGACATACTTTCGTATGTAAATATTTGTAAATTATGATGCATTTACTTCTAAGGTGATTTCTCATACATTCCTGTTGCTGTCTACCACATCAGCATCGTTGTCTACTTTCCTTTTTACATTTTAAATGCATAGAAATCAAAACTTAGAGTCACCTTCTTCAAATCAATATTGTCTTGTGTTGATAATGCTTCAATATGCAGGCTTATTTTAATGATTCTTTACAGCAATCATGAAAGACGATGGTCATCGCAAGGCTGTAGGGAGGACAAGATAAGCTCTAATAAAACACACATAGTGTGTTTATGTAACCACCTCACCAATTTCGCAGTGCTGATGGATGTTTTCGAGGTTTCAGTAAGTTCCAATAAGATCAGAATATCCGTCGTTCTTGACGTGACAACCGTACTTTCCTATTAAAATGAAAATACCATTTGAAACACCTGTCTATAAAGACCACCTATAATTACTATGTTTAGAATCGTCAATTGGAGATTTCGATAAAATAATAACCTGTATATAAATACTAACTATATATCAAGATTGTTTTATCGGTCCCTCTTGTTGCTTTCGTGGAGACATATCAGGGTGTTTCACATCCTGATATATTATATTTATTATCAATGTTATTTTGTAGGAGAAGATAGATGATGACAACAATGCCGTTCTGACATACATATCGTACGGGGGAGGAGGTCTGTCTGTCTTGTGTTGTATCATTTCCGTCATAGTGTTCGAATATTACAGGTATGTTAAAAGGAAAATATTCTTTGTGTCTAATTTTGTTTTTATTTATAGTTCAGTTGACGTATTAGTGGTGTTCTGTTAGAAAAATTCATTGCACAAACGCTATTCTTGCATACCTTTATGTTAATGCTTTCATAAACATGCACTGCCAAATGGATATAAGTAAGCATTGTACTTGGTGTTTTGTCATTTCAGGATACGAAATGATAGGATAAGGACACACGAACAGCTAGCTATTACAATAATATTTGTCCAGGTTTTGTTCATTGGTGGTATTGACCGAACAGAAAATCAGGTAAGTTACTTGTATTTATATATATATATAAGGAAATACAAGTGTCGTTTTGAAGCAATAAAATGAACAGTGATTAAAAGTCAGTAAAAAATGATATGTTTATAGAAGAACTTAATTGAACATTTGGTGGATGTACGAAACAGTTGTAATATTTCGTTTGGAATATCATTGAATATTTATGAAATAATTAAAATATTTACGAACGTTATTTTTAACGCCATCCTCGTACTATTTTTAATGTAAGACATTGTGTTACAATGATTTGATATATTAGCGGTTTTCGAGATAATTATTTGCGAGTATTCATATATAAGGAGAGGACAAAGTAAAAATATAGATTGCGGTTGTTGGAATGCAAACATAAACTAACGATCTAAATTGCTGAGTTATAGAAAATATGACTTTTGATCGTGAAATCGTGATATTTCCTGTCAAGATATTTTACTAATCTAACAATCTTGAAACTGCAAAACTCAAAACTGCACGAATCTGTATTATTTAGCAGCAACGCGAAAATAGCTTTGCGGTAAAGCGTGGCTATATGGAATATTGACTCTTGATAGACCATTCTACTGTAATACTAATAGATCCTTACACTAAAGCATTACGTCGAATGCACTGTGACGGAATACACTTAAACATGTTTATATCGCAATTGCAACTAATATTGTAGCCTTGCAGTTAAAGATAAATGGAATATTGTTTTATTCTGTTACAGTATGTGTGCATGTCTATTGCCATTGCATTGCACTACTTTCTGACGGCCATGTTTTGTTGGATGCTGCTGGAGGGGTTTCATTTATATGTCCTTCTGGTAAAGGTTTTCAAGAGAGGGCGCAACTTCGGCAAATACCTCCTTGCTGGTTGGGGTACGTTTTGATAAGAAAGTGGGTTCCTTTCAACGGTGTTTTTATACGCCTGTCTTGACGGGATATATAAGGCTTTTGCCTCGACCGTCCGTCAAATGATTCTTTATCTGAAGTTTCAATCATATCATCTTTTATCTTCTTACTTACATTATCACATTTAGATACCTTTGTAATAAATGACAAGAGATACACACCTATCTGTAGACCTAATGTCATTTGATCAGCGATCATAATCAAATAGAGAAAATTAAAATAAAGTAAAATGTTGACAGTACATGGTCAACGCCAAAGGTTTAATTGGTAAATTATGTTTCCCCACATCAAAGAATGGAAATTCAAACAAACTGTTATTTTAAAAACAGCTTGCAATTTCACAAAATCTTGAAAATATCTTTGAAAATCATGACGCTATCTGGAATTGCTTAGCAACTATATGTACATTGAAGGCGTTCTTAGTAGAGAAGAAGTGTTCAATGCTGTATAACGAGACATTTTCGCCCCAGTTGTGTAAGATTATTTCTTCGTTTATTTACATCATACCTTGATGTTTAAGAGTATTTCTACTAATTAAAACTTCGAGACGAGTTTCATAAAAGCTCATATGAAATGAAAACAAATTTAAGATTCTTTTTATCACATAACTCAAAAAAATTTAGAGGGCTTAATCAAACGGAGACAGACATTTTGTTGCGCCATTCACAATTTATGACGTCACGTCATTGTCCATATTATGACGTCACAATCGATTTCTGACTGGCACAGCCAATGAAAAACGCTCCAGGGTATATTACACTAGTGACATATGTAAAAAATATTACACGGGCGAATTCACTGGATAACAGGCCGATTATGTGATAAATCGTTTTATATGATTATTCTTTATATTGCATTAACATATTTTATATTTTTTTATGTTTAAAGGTGTCCCGGTAGTAGTTGTTGGGATATCGGCTGGAGTATTTCATGACAAATATGGAAATGACAAAGTGTAAGTAGGGGTCTATCACTGTTTTAGCCCAGGGCTGGTCCAGTAAAGGTATACGTTATAAGAAGTAATTTAAAAAAAACAGCTATTGTTACCGTAACACCGAAGTGCTATTCGTGTATGTACAAGCAACGAATAGTTTATAAACACTTGAAACGTCTGAAACTGATATCGCATAGCACTTAATATGTATCTATTAGTAACGTACAAAGAACATTTTATTCCGAGTGTGTCAGATTGACAATTAACGTAACGCCGTGGCACAGAGCGCCTTGAAAGAAGAGCCCATTCAGCATGTGGTATGTTGAAATTGAAACCCGCTCTTTGATAATTTGTCTCCGGGTTACGTTGATGTCCGTGCAAGATTTATGCTACGTTATTTATGTGGATAGGTACATAATACATTCTACAACTAAATTGGATTTGTTTGTATTTTTTATTGAAATGCAAATTGCGTTTATTTTCGAAACCTGACTCGGTTAAATTTGGTCACGATGTTTGCTAATTTCTTGTACATGTTTAAATGTCTTGCTTCTCCGACTATCTGGTGACTGAGAAGTATAAAACATACGCTCATGAAATACATGTTAGTTCTGCAAAATATCTAATAAATGTAATACAAACATGTCATTGATTTAAATAAACTGCAAATTAACAATCAATAGAAACAATTTCAATTTTCGTATGAATTTCGTAGTTGTATCTTAAATAACTATTTTACACGAAAATCAATTCTAATCACCAAATATTTTTCTCCTCAGCAGTAAATATGAGAAATACTGTTTTAATCACTTTTTGCCATGCACTTGCGAATAATAAAAGGTGGTTTACAGTATTTACAGTATTAAACATGCCTTTGCTATATACTGTACGTGCATATGAAATTGATTTGTTACAGCTGTTGGTTGTCACATGACATGCTCCTCGTGGTCTTTATTCCCGCTGTTGGCCTCGTCATTATGGTAAGGGATTACTGACTTTATTCTTTTCGTTCAGTCTTGCAAAAAAATGCAAATTGAATCTGCAGATACTTGACACAGTTTACGCATTAATTGTGATTGGATACATCGCGTGTAATTCAAGCATTAAGCTAATGACTCGGAAACATGAAATTTACATTAATTTATTTAATTTTGAGATTTAATTTAGACTATGGATTTGAAGGTTAAAGTCAACTTACATGCATATGTTTGAATTAATATTCTCGATATACATATATTTCTGTAGCACTACCTAGAATCCTAAACATAAATAATACCTCTATTGAAAGCTGAAAAGTGTTGCGATTGAACAACATTCCATCAACTAGTTGTTTGCTCGTTTTAAGAAGGTTCCTGGGAATACTAGTTGATACTTATTATCATACAATTCATCCTTATTACATGTGTAGTAGTATATGACATATGAGTAAGAAATGAAGTAAATAAATGGTTGGAAGTATTGACTAATTGACTAGTTGAAATATTGATTTATTTGAGGGGAAATGGGGTTGGGTGGGGTGTGGGTTAGCACAACATGATGAATATTTCTAATTATATATACATGATTGAATGATAATTAAGAACATTATACATGAGCTCCAATTTTACGCTTGAAAATGAACGTCATTTAATCATGTTAAACGTCATTTGTATGAATTTTATGTAAAATGCCTCGCATAGTCACAAAACCGGATACTATATCAATGCATTAAAACCTGTATTCAGAGACCACAAATTTATTACTTTGAATGGGCCTTTCGTCATTGAGATGTTGCCTATTCTGTTTCTATGGTGATTCATTTTTTTTCATTTGTCTCATTTAGGCCTGTTGTTGAATTCTCATGTCGACTATGACTCTGAATTAGTAAAATATGTAATTAATTTGAAAAGCATGGCATAATGTGACACTGTATCGATATTTCTGTTGCAGATTAATACAGTCGTGTTATTGATGGTGCTAAGAATAATGATGAAATCTATGCCGACGAGGGCAAACTCTGAGGATCGTTCAGCAATCAGGTGATAATACTGTTCAATAGTCTCAATGTACATGTATACTTATTTATCACTATAAAGTGGACAGGTATGACCCTTACTTTAGTTTTACGTCTTACGTCATCATTCAGCAGATGGTCCAAACATCAGTGATTTAATGTTGTTCTACCAAACGCATACGGAACTCAACTTTCATTGAAACAATAACTTCTGCCATTTCAATGTGCCATTGTGACGTCAACATGTCACCTTTAATTTGGATTCAATGAAGGTTCGGTTCAAAATGTGCAAGGAATTCTGTATTCCGACAGTAATTTTAACATTAAACATAGTTTGGATTTGGTTTATTTATGAAAGGTCTTCACAATGTTTCAAAATAGCATTAGAAGCTAATTCATTTCACTTGAACAGATAGCCAAAATGGCTCCCATCGATTTTTTATTTTTGAACAAACAATTTCCCGAGACTTTTTTTGTAGTTTTTTAAATCGTCCATTGAAATGCTATATCCGATTACAGTTTGCATTCTAGCCTAATTAGGGCTGCAACGATACGAATACTTCACGATACGATACATATCACGGTATGATGCTTACGATACAACACGTATCGCGATACGCAAATCTGCACAAAAGGTCAACTTCACTATGATTGAGTGCAGGATTTTACGGAGTCCTGTTATAGACTTAATAGTAAATACTGTCAAAATATATGTTTGTATGATTTTAAGTACATTATGACTGCACAATGGACCACATCTTTACTGAAGGATTCCAAAACAATAAGTTATCTTTTACAGTTTAATAAAAAAAAGTATAATTTCAGTACTGTTAGAGTATCTCGATACAGGTAAACAAATCAGTTCGAAACGATACATAAGAAAGTATCACGATACGGTACGATGTAGCATTGCAGCCCTAGGACATGTACTCATGTACCATATTCGATTACGTTTTTGTCTCAGAGCTGGGCTGAAGGCCGCCGTTGTTCTTCTGCCATTGTTGGGACTAACGTGGACACTCGGTTTCCTGACTGTGGAAAACAAGGAGGCATTAGTCTTTACCTACCTGTTCACTGTCTTCAATTCTTTCCAGGTAGGAAACACGTCACTGACCCATCAAATGTATTCCAGTCATGTTGTTATTGTATGTCAATCAGTGAAGATTGTACAGTTACCGTTTATTATAGTTTTTATTAAATCGTGAATCCAAATAAATACTTTAAATTGTAAAAGAAATTGACGGAACCAAATGCACGTAATCACTTTAAAATTTTCGTCAAAAATATGTTTTTCGGGTCTGCTCTCCAAACCACACATCAGAGAGATTTGCAAACGAAACAAAAACCATCAAATATGACTTAATTCACTGTAGATATTTGGAAAATTCATTTTTAAGTTTATTATTTCAAGATATTGTTTCCGATTACAGGGTGTGTTTTTCTTCGTTCTGCACTGCTTGCTCAGCGTCGATGTAAGTACAATGTATGAAAGTTGTGCGACTTAAACGCTTCTGTTTAAAAAGGAGGCATTACTTGAGCTTTAATAATATGACAAATAATAGCCATCGTCTATTCTGATACAAGTATGATTATTTTGTCTTTTTGTTATTGTAAATGTTTGGGAAGTAATTAAGGTCAATATAAATTGACTGAAAATCATGCGGAGCCTGTTATTTAAAAGTCATTTGTGTCAGCTTCCGAGACCGACCGCTTAATACGTGCAAAACTGTATAAAAATGCAAAATGAATATAATACTTTTTCATAAAATTGTATTCATCCGAATATATTATAGGTTCAGAAAGCATATAAAAGAGAAAGCAGGAAGAAGAACTCCATTAGCTGGACAAATTTTACTGGGAAGACCCGGAAAAGTTCCGACCGAGATACATTCTACAGTAACAGTAAAGAATCGGTAAGCACTATGGGTACAAAGTAAAGAACCTGACACTTAGTTATTTATTTCAATCCATAAGACTATAAGGCCAATTTTATAGTTTTGATTACAAATAACACTATACAAATAAAATACATAAATACATGATGCATAAAATACCACCAGACTACGTGGAATGGATTAAAATGAAATCTGTTTCAATATTGTTTTAAACTTGTTTAGTGATCCGCATATTAGACTACCAAACTGAACATTGGGAAAGATAAAATTGGTTTGACACCTTTTTAAATCATTGTTAATGTATCGCGTGTCCTACGTCAGTATATTGCACACGTTGAATTACTTAAGGAGCGAGATACCTTATTGACCTCGAATTATCTCGATGAAATAATATAATAACTTGCTCTGTCTCGGTCAACATAAACAATCGAGTTAAAGGGAAATCTCAAGTAATGCAGTGTCACTATGGGATATGCCCTGTGTATTCCTGGATCACGGGAGTTTAACAAAACCATATATAATAATAAATATGAACGCTATGTATTTGTGTCAGCAGGGTAACATGTTCAGGGAATGCAGCTTGTTTTGTTGTACATAGTAACTACTACACAAAAAGCAACAGAAAATAGAATAGTTGTTAAATGGTCATTTATTAATGACAGGTACAAAGGTGTGACACAACAAGTTCACAATTTGTATTATCAAATATTAGTTATGTTGGATAATACATAGATCAGAAGTACATTTACTTCTGTATATGTAACAACAAAGGTGGGGTACAAATGATAGGCGCAACAATACAAATAATAGTCAACAATTTAAATATAAGCTGGCTCCAGACTAAATAAAAAGGGGTGGGATAAGGGTAGGATTTAAAGTAAACAATATCCCAAGCATAAATTCTTATTCCAAAAATGTGTGGAGCTCCGCAGCAGAAACTATTTTTATCAAAGTGATGCAGAGGGGATTGGTTGGTTGGTTGGTTGAAGGGTTTTCGCCTACATGATTCCGCCCTTACGGGTTTCATCTCACTGACGGACGTCGGTGTTCTGTCGGCGTTAGGGAAGTTGCCTTACCTCAGAGGGTGAGGAGGAGTCGCATATACTATATCCTATCCTTATTTTTTGATGAAATTGGGAGACGACTCCTTGGTCCGAAATGGTTGGTAGGTGTGTCGCGTCGGTTGCTGCAACTTTGTCTGTTGTTCCTTACTAGTGTTAGGCGGTGCGCAAAATATTTTCGTTTTTCAATCGGTCATCCGACTGGTCAGCCGGACGGCGGCCTCTGATTGATCAAAATTTAGACATTGTTTGATTTTGATGAAAATTGGTATATATGGATAATAGGGGACTGCCAATAAAACCGCATAGGTTTCGTTGCCATAGCAACCACATGGAGTCTTCTGATTGGTCGAAATTTAGGTATTGTTCGATTTTTATGAAAATTTGTATATAGGGATATTAGGGGACTGCGTATTCAACCGCATATGTTTGGTTGCCATAGCAACCACACGAATGCTTCTGATTGGTGGACATTTAGATATTGTTCGATTTTGATAAAAATTGATATATAGGGGAAAAGGCGGACTGCAAATGAAATCGGATATGTTGCATTGCCATAGCAACCACATGGATGCTTCTGATTGGTCGAAATTATATATTGTTCGATTTCATGAAAATTGGTATATAGGGATATTAGGGGACTGCGAATTCAACCGCATAGGCATGGTTGCCATAGCAACCTAACTGAAGCTTCTGATTGGTCGAAATTTAGATTTTTTCGATTTTTACGAAAATTGATATATAGGGGTATTAGGGGACTGCGAATAAAACCGCATAAGTTTCGTACCATAGCAACCACGCGAAGACTTCTGATTGATCGCAATTTAGATATTGTTCGATTTCGATGAAAATAGGTATATAGGCCTATTAGGGGACTGCAAATTCAATCGCATACGTTTCGTTGCCATAGCAACCACACAAAGGCTTCTGATTGGTCGCAATTTAGAAATTGCTCAATTTCACTCAAATTAAGTATGTACATTGTAGGTGTACTATGATAATGCGATCCTTTTCTGATGCATCTTTGCGAATATGGGGGCAGTTTGGGGGACATCTGTAATGGTCCCCCATCACAATTAGTACTTGTTACTTTAGCTGTTAATAGGATGATCAATCCAAACAAACCTTAAATAGCTCTGATTATATTAGGGATATCTAGCTGTACATATGTCCAGTAATTTCAAGGAAACCAACCTTGTACCTATATCTGGGTTTTCCTGTGACGTCATCGTGGTGTACTAGACCAGACGTACATTTCTCCGCTACTGTGCCCGTTATACTGATTTAGTAGGAACATAATCTTTATCTGTACATCTGTATGTACTACCCCGGCGGGAGGTGTATAGACAAATGTAGACTTCACTGTCAGATTTCTAACACTGATTACGATACCATATACTAATTTAAAATGAACAGTGCATGTTAGGATTCCAGTTTCAGTATTAATGTGAAGCGTTTCAGCCCCTAGACGTATATGTACGTATACAAATGCATTATGATTGTTTCGTGGTTTTATAGTTCTCGCAACAAGTGCCGCGTGCAGAAAAGGGAAACTTAGCGGTAATTAGAAATATTGATATATGAAATTTTAAAGTAAATGTTGTTCAGACCAAAAATTAATTTCTGGAACTCATGAAAAATTGACTGTGCACGAAATCGTAACGGCATAACGAGAACAAACCTGTTCGGTCGTAAAGAGAAGGCAGGTCCGGGGAAGGTCGGGTCCTTCTGGCCATACGGGGATTGGTTTTACGTTCAATTTTTAACTACTGTTGTTGTATGGGTGGGGGTTTATACGATACGGTTATGCAGGAGAATTTCTCGTGCATGTTCAGTCCTATATATCACTAGTAACAAGCTGGACGTGTGCGTGGCGCCCCGGACAAGCGCGTGTAGGTCTGCTCTAGGCGTGACGCGCCATTGGCGCAGTGTGCGATCGTAGCGTTGCTCGTTTCACTATGGTATGGGAACCTCAGAACTCCAATGAACAGTTTGATCTCATTTACATTTAGATCTAACACTCGAAATTAAGATTTGTTTTATCATGGCTTGACGTTGAGATTAAACCATTCGGAATCTCATCACTTAGATCTCACCAATTAGAGCCCTGACATTAAGATCTTATCTCTCGGAACCCCAACATTCAGATCTCACCAGTGGGAACCTTGCCATTCAGATCTCATTTCGGTGTCTCCCTAGGCAACAGGCTTCGTTAAATCCCAGACAGGATCTCATCATTCGCATCCCCGAAATGATGGAATAAAATCGCTGATGTAAGATCTAAGTTCTCTGAACACATCATATGTGTTGTTGTATAATTCTTCTTTCAAGATTAGAAATACAAATGGTACACGTAGGAGAGAATGTTCCTACTCTTTCATCCTTTCAGTCCCTTCCCTACATTCTTTATCCCTTATACTCGTGTTCCTATCTTTTTCTTCGACTGCTGGATACCCGATCTACATTGTACTCGGTAGTGAAGCGGACGTAACACCACACAAACAAACAAACAAACAGACATCATATTTGTTGAGTCGTCAGTATCTCACTTGACATCTGCAGCACACCAGAACGGGATATAGGTGTTTGTATCGCAGTCAGGTATAATTGATGATTCCTAATTAGGTGTCGTCCTAGGCCCGCTGTCCCTAACGATTTTGTTATTAGATAAGTGGAGATTCGCATGCTGCGTCATAGTTGAAAAGGTTGACACCACTGGACGCGCTCTGAAGTATTTACCACATCCCTGGTATAACCCATAGGGCATAACGCTACCTACTATAACCCATAGGGCATAACGCTACCTCCTATAACCCATAGGACATAACGCTACCTACTATAACCCATAGGGCATAACGCTACCTACTATAACCCATAGGACATAACGCTACAATGTACCTACTATAACCCATAGGACATAACGCTACCTACTATAACACATAGGACATAACGCTACCTACTATAACCCATAGGACATAACGCTACCTACTATAACCCATAGGACATAACGCTACCTACTATAACCCATAGGACATAACGCTACC
>JAUMHH010114420.1:0-40707 GCA_032359455.1 Chlamys rubida
TTTCCAATGGTTTTGTCAAAAATAATTTATCAGCAAAATTTAAAATGTGTAACAGAACTTTTGGAGGGCAGTGTATATAAAATGAGATAATTATGATGAAAAACATAATTTATAAAAATACAAAAAGAATGTTGTTTATATATTCCTTTATTGACAAAGCATTTAAAAACAATAGTATGAAACAATATTATAATGAGTGTGGAAAGCACTTGCTTATTCCTCAATGTATCCTGGAGGGTAGTTGAGGACATATCCTTGTGGACAATTTGGGGTCTTGCAGCATTTCCCCTGGGCAGGGGGATTCAGACTACAGGCAGCTGGCAAGTTCCACTGGACACACCTTAAAATAGAAAAACAATGGGTTGGTATGATAAGTATCAATGTTTAAGCTAATGTATACAGAAGGTTTGGAACTGAAAGTAAGACCAAATTTGTATGTCACAAACAATATATATAAGCACATACAAAACCCATACATATCTGGACAGACGCAAAGGAAACAACAATAATATTAATAACAATCCTAATTGATGCTTTTCTTTTGAGATTAAATATTTGTAATAATGCATTCAACCAATCGCGCATATGAAACAAATACACATATAGTAACCCATGAGTAATGAAACAAATACACATATAGCAACCCGTGAGTAATGAAACAAATACACATATAGCAACCCATGAGTAATGAAACAAATACACATATAGCAACCCATGAGTAATGAAACAAATACACATATAGCAACCCATGAGTAAAGCCACCAAATCTTGGAATTAGTCTCTAAACCATGAACAATGATTTTTCTATGACAAATTTTAATGAAATATGTAGCGGATGTATGCTCTCCAATAAAATATACTCCATCAAATGCTTCATGACCTATGTCAGACCATCCGCGAAATAATAGGGGTTACGCTCTCCGAACCCTCTGTACAACTTGAATATTTCATGACAAAATCGATTGCATACAGTTAGCTATTTGATTGATTTCAGGTAAAAATGACCAATTGTTAAGCTGATACATGTTCTTACAGAGGAACGACGCCCGACTTCAAGGCCGGTTAATATTGCCGTTACGCTGCCGCACATTATTGGGGAAGCTGATACACATGTCCAAACGAAATACAGCCATTTGAAACGGGTATGTAATCTTTGCTTTCATATACAGTGTATATATATATGTAACTATCCTTACTTGTTCTTGCACGTGTAATATCCTGTGGTAGCGTCTGTACACTGGCACTTGTACGTGCATCCATCATCAAATGATTGGCCTTGTGTGTACATCTGACCCTTGTAGTAACATCCGGAACTAGAACCTGGAAACAAAGGGCGGTAATAATGTATCAACTAAAGTACTATTTGAAATATTACAAAAAAAGTAAATATGACATTGTGATCAGTTGGTATGAATATTCAGATTATTTCTCATGGGTTGTTTTATTCTCGAAATACATTAAATCAGTTGCATGATAATGAATTCTGTTCTGAAATGCCTACGAAAGTAGAAAATATTGTTAAAAATGCTTCATTACTTTTTATCCATAATTGCAATGAGCTAAATTAATATCACTCTTATTGAATTTGTACGTGAACGGCTAATCATTTCTTGAACTTACAATACGTATATACGTGTAAGCTATCATATTTATATGATGAAACTAAAATCAAATGATGTCATTTTGCTTTCGAACGAACTATATATTTTTAATGAACAAATGCCTATTTTGTCATTTTCATATTAAACCCTGCTTTCTGATTGGTTGGTTAAGTATGAAAATGACACCAAGTGTTATTTGTTACAGTAGAAAAATATACACTTTTTTGTTGTACAACTAAACTTTATTTAATTGGTAAAAATATTTGATATTGATATTGATGCTGAATT
The DNA here is from genome assembly GCA_032359455.1 of Chlamys rubida. NCBI lineage: Eukaryota > Metazoa > Mollusca > Bivalvia > Pectinida > Pectinidae > Chlamys > Chlamys rubida. Next base: position 1,890 of record JAUMHH010114420.1, read on the forward strand.
TGCTATTGATTGTTTATATATATATATATTGGTACATTTACATGATAACAGTACTTACCAGTATTTACAGTTCCGTTACCGAAAGTCGATCCACTTCCGGAACACTTGGGAGACGAGCAACATTCTCCCTGTGGCTTCTGAAGTACGCAGCCTGCTGGCAGATTGGTCCATTGAGTGCACCTGGAATAATATTTAAAGAATAATACTAAAACATACGAAGAGAATATACAAAACTCGTAAACATTACGAGATAAAGGACAATTGGAAAAGTACACCGAAACATTGGTATCTAATATACAGAAAAAACATCATGGTGTGATGAGGGTATACAAAATAGATCATCAAACGATAATTTTTTTCATATATTTAGATTTTTTTGGAGGGAAATATTCATTTATGGTATGATCAAATAAACAATCCTTAAAAACGAAATTAGCACTAGGCGTTCAATTGTGATATATATAGAAACACTCTAACGTCATCATACATTTGCTTTTTATCTATATTTTGCAAATAACAGCGCCCAAAATGTTTACTCTTGAAATTTTTCAACATGTTACGCTTCAAACGAACTAATCTTTACCGGCATTTCATCATTTTATAATGAACTTTGGAACTTGTAGGTATATAAGTATTTCACTAGTCTAATTTATTCTTCTGTCTGAAACAGAAGACAAAGCCTTCACACCTACAATTTAATAATAACGTTTCTTATTTCTGAATTTGAAATCATATTCTAAAGCTACTTGAATTCGGAAAATAATCATGCGTAGACAAGACGAAATTGCATAGCTATGCATTTTAAGGTTTCTTCATTGTAAAACATGTTTGTGAAAGGGTGATCCGTTTTAGGTTCTGATCCTGTTTGGATCATGCTTCCTTAATCCAAATTCGCTAATCCATTTTAGAAAAGAAGCTTTGAGTCAAGAAAAAGTTTATATTTTGTTCAAGAGCAAGAATTCCCGAAGAAAAGAAAATAAGCAAGGGATTTCTATCTGGTACCGACTAAATGTCTGTGTCTTCTGACACCAACGTGTTTATTATATAGGTATATACTTACAAAGCGTTACAGACATAGTATCCGCGCATACCGTCTGCGCATGTGCAGTTGTAATCACAGCCATCCTGCCACGATTGTCCAGTCTGGTAAAGCTGACCCTTGTAATAGCACCCAGAATCTACAATTGGAAAACAAAAGTATCACTCTATGGCTGTTGAATTTCGGGGACAAAAGTTAAGATAAACCCAACAATCTATATCTTTCTTACTGTTTGGAATACCCTAAAATCTCGAAAATAAGCCGCAGATTATTTTCGTTTTAAGTAAGGAACCCTAAATTAATATTGCAACATTTTTGAAAGTTTCTTTATACATGATCTCTAAATTACCACAACATCTTATGAATATAGTTTGGTATGTTTGAATGCTGTGTATGAAATTTTTATCAACGACCGTATTTTGCTATTTTAATGATAAGTTTACAAACAAATATAAACATAGAAATAATTTTAATAAAGAATGTATACATACTACTTCCGGTGAAAGCTTGTCCTGGTAATACGGTAGCGTATCCTTGACCATTGAATCCTCCCTGAGTTCCGCTTGCGCTACCTCCTGGATTAACTCCAGTTCCTGAAAAACCGCCACCTTGTGTTCCAGTTGCAACACCACCTGGAGCCATAGTTCCGGTTCCACCAAATCCACCTTGTGTTCCAGTTCCGGTACCACCTGGAGCCATAGTTCCGGTTCCACCAAATCCACCTTGTGTTCCAGTTCCGGTACCACCTGGAGCCATGGTTCCGGTTCCACTAATTCCACCTTGTGATCCGGTTCCGGTACCACCTGGAGCCATGGTTCCGGTTCCACTAAATCCACCTTGTGATCCAGTTCCAGTACCACCTGGAGGAGCAGGTGTTCCTGAACCACTTATTCCACCGGGATTGGTTCCTGTTCCTGTACCACCTGGCAAGGTTCCTGTTCCTGACATTCCACCAGGGTTAGTTCCAGTGCCAGACCCCAGTTGGCCTAATATATAAGTAAAGATAATGCAAAAATTAATGTTTTTGTGTCGGCCTCAACAATAATTTTATTGTTTCTTATGAGTCAAACATGACAATTTCCAAGGTTATGAACAATTTTCCATTGAACACAAATCAATTGGTCATTGATATTGGATATTGCTAGATATGGATATAACTTATTTTCCCGTTTTGAATATATTAAAACGCATTTCATACCACAGAGGCCGCAGTAATGTGGGCAATTTGTCTTAGCCCACTGCAGATACGGATCCGAACAAGAAGCTTGGGTAAACTCAGCGCAATTCGGCAAAACATCGGAACATGTGCCAGATCCTGTAAAAAAGAGATAATGCAGTAATATCAATACAGATTTAATTTACGTCTTGCTATGCTTAAATGTTCCGTCAAGATATGAACTATATCAGATAAAATACTTTGGGCAAGTCCGATGTTTGTCTGGTTAGGTTGAGGGGTCTGGGGTTGTGTTTTACGGTCTTTGAAGATTGTTTTAACATTATGGCCCAAAATATTTATCTAATTAATATTTTGAGTCCGCCTTTGGTATTTATATGTAAGAATAATAGCAAATGGTTGATGTTATAAGATTTTAAATGAAATGGCGATTGTACATGTGATATATTAAGTTAGGCAAAACCGTCAGTTTTTTTCTGCTTATAACAATATTTTGGTGAAATCAATTGTTTTCAATTTAAATGCGACGAAAACTTGTTAGGTTGAAATTATTTTAGTTTTACAGGAAAAGAAAGAGTAACACAAGGAATATTTGTATGCGTTGTGATTTTTCCGCTGCAACTGAACATCATATTACCTGTTCCAGGAGTTGGGTTGATGGCTGGATTTGGAGTTGCACTTCCACCTGAGAAGCAAACAAATGGAGTTTAGATGTTAACCAACACAAAATGTATATGATAAAGCAGAAAGAGTTCGGCATAATATCATTATACAAAACAAGGATCAAAAAGTCAAAAATCAAACCCAGGGTTTATATAGGAACTGACGAAGCACAAATATATAAGAAAATACGTCGACTCTTCTAAATACCTGTTTTTCCTGCAACACTTGAATCGACCGACATATAAAGTAAAACGTAGGAAATGCGAAGAAGATTTCAACAACTCAATATCGTTTAAAACTTGAAATTCATGTCATGAAAAGAAGACTTAATATTGCTCAAAAAACAGTTTGATTAGTTTTAAACTAGTACCAGAGTGTTTTGCTTCTATATTACTTACGATGTACATACATGGTCTCAAATTAATTATTTTAAATATGTGATATGTTAGGATAAGATATCAGCATGCAATTAACCGATAACATTAATATTCATAGTCTCATATGAATTGAAGATATTAATGATGGGCGAATTGTACATATTTGGGAATAGGCGTTGCATTTGATTTGTACAGATTTGTGATAGGCGTTCTATGTGATTTGTACAGATTGATGAAAGGCGTTGCATGCTATGTTTATGATAGGCGTTGCATACGAATTGTACATACTTATGATAGGCGTTGCATGCGAATTGTACAGATTTATGATAGGCGGTATATGCGATTTGTACACGAGTTTATGTTTTCAGTGACTACAGTAGCTATACATACCACAGAGGTTGCAGAATTTCGGACAGTTGTAAGAGGCCCAGCCGGTGTACTGTCCAGTACAGGTATTTGTACCGTAATCTAGACAGTTTGGAATTCTGTCTTCACACACCGTTGCAACACTCGGAGCTTGGGTACCTACATGAAGAAGTATATTGCATTTAACATAATGAGCAAAGTAACATTCCATATTATGGCCTACAGCAGCTTAAAAAATTGTACTTCATCCGAGTTTTGTGTTTGCTCACAAATAAGACCTTAATGAACGAAATATCCATTTGGTGCATGAAAATGTAAACTTTGTTTGTCAAGCTTCTTCAGTGCGTATAATTTCTACTTAGTTTTATTTTTCATAAAAAAACGATTTACCTATGTGAAAATTTTGATTTATTAAACCAAATTTTAATGACTGTTTAATCTGTTTGAGGCCAGTTTTTTCATGGGAAAACAAAACATCTTTCCGAAACTAAACTGCAGCTTTCTTTCTAATACCTAATATATCGCCAAAATTAAGTTATTGATTGTGTTTGTATTAATTAATCTATTTGTGTGAGCATATATTTTTATCAGCGTTTCTTTAGTTGTATCTTTTTATCTAATGTATTTATTCTATAAGTGTGTCTCTGATTTCGCCGTATATCAATATATGTGTATCCTTATTTGTATAAGCGTATTTATTTGTCTCACTTACTGTATACAGGGACACTTTCGCCTAGTTAAAGTTTCGCATTTTGACGGTAAAATCAATTTTCGTCCAATAACAAATTTGCTCTCCATTTAGTTACTATGTATATTATGTTATTTACAAGTATTCGCTGTAATGATGAATTCGCCCTAATTACAGAGGGCAACGACAATTTAATTGCAGCGAAAATTTCCCGGAATACAGTATATCGGTTGTTATATGAGTATCTTTACTGTCCATATTACTTGTCCTACGGAACGTAAAAAAACATCAACCTACCGCTACCACCGCAGAATCCACAGAACTTGGCACAGTTGTCCTTAGCCCATTCTGCGTAGGGGGCGTGACAGGAGTATTGTCCAAACGACTCGCAGTCTGCTCTGTTATTTTTACATTGAGTTGCGGCAGTTGGGGCGCACTCAACCTTTTGGCAACAACGATTATTGGGGTCGTTGGTCAAATGGCACGTGGCTGGCAGCGAGCCATATCGTGGACACCTAAAAAATAGATAAATGAAAAATAAAATAAATTAAGTTTCAATGTCTAAAAAAGATAGAATTATCTTAACTTGATTTTCTTTTAGCATTTTTTCGCTCATGTACATCAATGAAGAGTCTTTTTAGGTTTCTTATACATGTCACTTATAATGCAATTTCAAGAAATATTTGAGAGAGAGAGTATACCAATCTGTGATCCTCGGTTCGAATAAAGGTCAAGCACCGCTGAACATTTATTTTTCAATTCAGAACACTGTTACATGCATTGATTTTATTTTAAATATATTTTTTCTCTCACTTTTTAATAAAATTCCCGTGAGGTATTGTTTTCTTTAAAGAAATGATTAATTAAGCTTTAGTCATGCCGAAAAACATTCCAATGCGTAGTAATAGTTTTTGGCAGTGGTGAGGGATCGGATATTTAAGAGTCTGTTGTCTAATTAGCGGTGTTAGTAGTTTATTCGGATCTGCATCAAAATTACTGATAGAAACCAAAATTAAATATGGCGTGAGTTGTTTGAATACGAATATCTACCTGTCTTAATCTTACCTGTCTGTGCATCTGTACATGCCCTTTGTAGCGTCGGTACACTCGCAATCGTAGTTACAACCATCGTGCCAGGTCTCACCTTGTTGGTGAATCTGACCCTTGTAGATACATGCACCTGTAAGTAAATAGATGTTATACATGCACCTAAACATATGCTTTTTACATCGAGTCCCTAAAATTTCACGAAAATTTATTTTCACGATTAGACGTTAAAACATCAATCTTGGAGAATGGAATAGGTGAAATGAAAAATAAGAATTGTATACAAATACAAACACAAAAGTTCAATTACAGTGTCAAATATTTTGAAAGTGAAAGTAAAAGTAGAACTATATGAACTAGCATACATACGTGTAAAGAGAAAGTAGAAATGTATAAACTAGCATACGTACGTGTATAACCAGTTACAGTATTGTTGGGGTTACTGCCTTGTGGTTTGCCATAACCGGTAAAAGATCCCGTGAATCCTGTCGGAGGGGTTCCTGATCCTCCGGAAATTCCTCCCTGGGTTCCGGCGATGTTACATACTGGCACACGACAGCATTGTGGGTCTTTAGTATCAGGCTGGTAAGTACAGCCTAGAGGAACATTGTCAAAACGTCCACACCTATCGTAACAAGAGAAGGGAATGTAAACTTGTCTATATATATTCATCCTTATGTTTTTTGTTTTTTTTTCTTGAATAATTTATAAATACATAATAGCACTAATAGTAATACTAATTCCTAAACCAATGGTACTATTTGCCTAAAGACCATAGATATGTATTTATATTGCTGTGATTTCGCTTGGCGGATACGCTTATATTAACTGACGTCATAGTCGTATTGGGCTGTTTCTATAATAGCCGTATCTGGCTGTTTCTATAACAGCCGTATCGGGCTGTTTCTATAATAGCCGTATCGGGCTGTTTCTATCATAGCCGTATCGGGCTGTTTCTATATCCATTATAATGATTGGTCATGTTATAATAACAAACAAATATCATATCATGTTGGACATAATGATATATAAACTTTGTTTAACAATAAGCACAAGTTATCGGTTGCATTTATTCTATTTCTATTTTTGTTTCTTCACTCATTTTTCTCCAGAACTGTTCATCTTAACGGACTATATCTTAAAGCTCAACATTTTTAAGTGTTAAAAAGTTAATATCCATCAGAGCATGGTGATTATACAGAAAAAAAAAATCACACGAATTTTATAATTTTTAAATGAATTATTTTCCTACCATTCAGCTTACCTTAATGCGTACAACTTAAAGAAAACTTGCGTAATGATTTTTATCTGTAAAGTTAGTGTGATTCTAATTTATGTGGGTATTAAAAGCATGTTTATTGGTGGTTCCTACCTATCAGTGCATTGGTGGTAGTGGTTCTTAGCATCCTCACATCGACACTTGTAGCTACACCCATCATTCCATTCCTCGCCCTGATGGTAATACGATCCTTTGTATACACAGTAGTCTGCAATAATCAATGATATAGCATATTATTCAAATAAATCATGTTTCTGTAATTGCCCTGCTCATTACTAAAGTTATTAACATGTGCTTGCAGTCAAGGTCAATCTTGAGAAGACGTTATGTAAGATCAATCTTCTAAAGGATCATTGCCCGTTAAGTTGTTGCTTTAACTTTTCCTAAATATGACGTCGATATATTATTTTATTTTATTTCACAAATATGAATTTTGTGTAAATGGTTAAACGTGCTCGCTCGTACTGCCAGGTTGTAAAGAGAGGTACCGTCTAATTGAAAGAATAGGCACTTGAGAAAAGATGTGGATCTCAGATGTTGTAATGGGACAGCTAATCGATATTTTGTAAAGTCCCCTAAGCAGAACATAAAATAATGCTTAAAACAAAGACTGATTAGCAACTGCTTTGCCAAAATGATACTCCGATTGAAAAACACTAGGTGCAAAATACAACAGGAAAACACACGTGGATTTGTCTCCTAAAACATTTTATTTCCCCAGCCAATGTTTATAGTAAGTATATACGTGGATGTTATAGTAAGGTAGCATACACCTGCAAATTCAAATGGTTGTACCACATTTAATGTATATTTCATTACATTAACGAAAGCGTTATTTTTTCATGAAAGTTTAAATTTCAATTACACTAAATTGGTACTTAATGCATACCTCCACCGGTAGGTGGCGTTGTGCGGGCATAGAAGGGTGCTGGGGTGGTAGCCGCTGCTCCACTGCATTTGGGGACCTTGCAGCACTGGTCACGGGGGTCTTGTATCATGGTACACGTACTTGGGATGTTCTGGTACGATGGGCACCTGTAAAAAGTAATACAAATAAGAAGGACGGATCTGATATCAAGTGTCTAAGATGAACGTAACACACTCACAGGTGATTGTTCTTTAAAATCGATTTGTATATTTTGAACCATGACACTACCCATAAGAGCTAACTGTGGCCAACAAAGGCTACAGCAAACCTGGATAACCAACGAAACCACAAGTAGAGTCTACCACTTTGTATCTTTACAGATGTAGGTAACAAACAGCTGGTTGCACCAATCCAAAAATAAAGTACACTGCATCACACAGCTGCAACTCAAACTAAATAATATATATAATTATTTGCCAATTTTCACTCAAGTATCACATCTTTTAAAGTATTAATATATATTCAAATGCGATAAAAGATGACGGAAAAAAGTGAATACTTCACAAAAATAACAGCCTAAACATTCTAAATCAAAACGAAAAATAAACGCGTAAAAAGAAAGTTGGGCCTAAATCAGTACTTGTTATTATGTCAGAAAGTGTTGTTTTTATATTATTTGCATCATACAAGATAACCAATTTGTTTATCCAAATGTAAAATACACTGGCCTTATCCTCACATTTGAAAGAGAGACACCCAATTGTCGTTGATATTAATTTATGACTGTTTAAGTTTTATGTGGTATGTATTTTTTATTTCCTTTTTTTACCTTTTTATTTATTTTACATTTTAAAAATAATAATATATCATAATTATATATGATGCAGGTACATTCCTTAGGATATAGTGTCGCATATCAAATTCCGCTTCAATACCGATAGGGGTGGGGGTGAGAGTAGGGATTTGGTTTGGTTTGGTTGTATAAGGTTTAACGTAAGGTCATTTAAGGACGTGTCTCCATGTGTGTTGTGTATACGTGCTTATGTGTAAGTATGCTGGAGGCATGGTATGTTGGTGTATTTGCCTCCTTGTGGTAGCACGGATCTGATGCCGACTTTACAGTGCTATCTCACTGACAAAACATGCCGAAGGGGAGACGGATAGGGAATCGAGAGATATATCAGACAATGTATTTTAAGTATTCACCTATCAAGACATCTGTATTGTCCTTGTAATGCGTCTACGCATGTGCACCGGAAGTCGCACCCGTCGTCCCAGCTCTGGCCCTGTTGATGGACCTGGCCCTTGTACACGCAACCATCTACAATATACATATATCAATATAGTATTGACCTCGTATGAGGAATACACGAGTTCTTGTTTCCCCGAAATTTGTCAGTATTAACCGACCACACAGAGCATGTATATTGGAAAGTTGGAAACGGCTCAGGTTTAAGTATTTAAGTCATTTACTAAGAATATATTTTTTTTTTAAATATTTATTTTAAAATTCATTGATTCCGGTTTGATCTACTTCCATGTGTTTCATACTTTCTCAAATTATGCACAAAATAGCAAGCGCTTATTATCAGAATACGATACACAATGTGATTCATGTTTCGTACTTCTGCTTCCGGATACTGTAGGTCCAGGGTTACTTCCGGTGAAGGAGGACGGCCCGCCAGCTGTTCCATTGCTGGACGGTCCGGGGCCGTAACCTCCTGTGGCAATCTGTGGTGGTAGATGGGCCTGTCCGTAACCAGAGAAACCTGGGCCATAGGATGGTACAGGAATCTGAGCGTTAGACCCAGCGGGACAAGATGGCACCTTACAGCAAGGATCGGTCGGGTCTTCCATTAACGTACATTGAGCAGGAAGGTTCTGGAAATCTGGACACCTGAGCACAGGGTAAATAGCATTCAAGTATATTTGTATTTTCAAGAGAGTTGCATGACGCATACAATAACAGGCGTATAGAGAAAATACTGCGATTGTCTTTGGACATGTGAGTTTTAATTTACTGCAATCAAGTAGCTTTTAGTTTCTCTGCATGACTCACACAATGGGCCAAATACTAAAAATAAAATATTTGAATAGATCATTTTAACATATTTTAAAGTCATGTAAATCTAGTTTATACAAAATATATTACTTAATTTGGATACAGGCGTTTTTGTACTCAGTAATTTGGCATCGAGATTTTTTGGTACTTGCCCAAGCGTGTTTGTGTTTCTTAAAATTGCTCCGACATTTTATAAGGTTTCTGGCACATGAACTAAAGTTTGTACGTTGTTTCCTATTCGAGTCTTGCGTGTTGCTGATTTTTATTTTAAGACATTTTTCAAAAGTTGTCGTCTTTACAACTATAGTACCGAAACATTTTGTTTTTAATTACTGAAACGACCTGGTACCGAAAAGTCTAGAATTCTGTTGAGATATTCGCATGCCAAAAAATTAGGAATCGCCTTCGAAAATAAATATTATATTATTTAAGAACATAATGGAATTTTAGGAAATGTTCAATCGAAAAATGTGCTTCTTACTTGGGCTGGCATCGGAATCGTCCGGTTTTACCATCATCACACACGCAGGTGAAGTCGCATCCGTCCTGCCACCTAAGACCTTGCTGATAAAGTGTTCCATTGACATAGCAACCATCTGGAGAAAAAATGCAAAAATGTATTTGCTTATTCTCAAGTTGATATGATCTGCAATACTACCATTACTTCCATCATTTACAATGTTGTTTTCGGTGACAGCATCAGGATTTAGTTTACCTCCACATGCGGTTATGTGACCTCCTAAAATGGCTTTTGACCCTCAAGATGTTAGAGGATTGTCATATAACGGGGGCAGAATTTGTGATTTATGCCTGAATTTACCAATAAGTTGTATGTCTTGAAAAATACTGAGTATGAAGATAGTGTATTTCGTATTCTTAAATCGATGTATTTTAACAGAATTTTAAACTAGTTTCAAATTTATACATCTGTATGACCTGTGTGAAACTTGATAATTAGCGGTTTATATTAACTATGTATAGCGCAAATTGAACATATTTTGATTTTCTGAAAGATATCAAGTTGCTTTTACATATTCATTCCTTTAAATTGTACTAAACAAATATGCAATACAGTAAGTGAAGAAGCCTAGAGATAGACAGATTATCATATTGATTAAAGTATATCCCCTTAACTTCGTAGTGGGATGTTTCTATCGTAAATTTTATTGATTTAGTTGATAATGTTATTTGTGCAATTCGTATCCATGTGTATCCCTAAACATAGCGCTCTGCGGACTCCCTTCATCAATTGACGATTTGTCACTATGATGATATCGACATCATCGGGCTGCTGATCATTGCTAAATCAAAACTCCATTTTATAAGGAGAACGCGATAATGTTATTTTTGATCAGCGCTGCAGAAACTTCCAAGCTAAGCGATTTGGTGCCGAAAATTGCGCGTTCGATATTCCAGTAGTCAAGAAATTGTTTTCTTTTGTAAAACATATTTTTTGAATATAAGATATCAAAGCCAATGCAACCCACTCTTATATATAACTACATTAGAGAAATATAGAGATAAGTTGATCTTACCAATTTGTTTTGGTACCAAACTTGGAACCAGTCCTGGGGTTCCTCCTCCGCCATTAGGGTTTGGTGCCAAGGTTTGTCCAGGAAGAGGCGTTGCACCGCCGGGGACGGGAACACCGCCAGAACCAGGCTGGGGAACGAGGACGGGGGCGATGTTTGGTACTGGGTAGCTGCCTACTACATTAGGTACAGTCGAAGATCCGATGAAACTGCCTCCCTGGCCTCCGTCACACTGGATTTTGGAACAACATTCTCCGGCTTTCTTGACCATATGACATCCAAGAGGCAGATTGACAAAGTCTGGGCAACTGCAAGATTAAATTTAAAGTCATTTAAGGTACAATATTTTATGATTTCTTGTTTTCTTTCGTTATACACTTCAGTTCTTTCTAGCCCTAAACCCACTTTTTCTATTTTGTTGAAACAATGGCTCTTTTTTGGATTTCAATGATCTTTATTAGAGAAAATGTCATTTCTTTTCAAATCACACGTTTTTGCGCGCAATTGTATTATAGTTCCAAATTTACATTTCATAAAACATAAGTATGCGGTATATTGCGCGATTAATGTCAATATCGAGTTAAGCATTTTCAGGAACATCTTAAACTGTCACTGAAGGGAAATTACTTCGTGTATAATAGCAAAAATTAGTATATCCAAAACTGTCCCACTACACTTTTATTTTCCGTATATACATTAACATCCCCTTAATTTCGTTTTGGATATAAATGCAGCACAGGAATACCAGGACACTTCTTTTGCTAAGGTAGCTCAAAATGGCAGAGAGACAGTATACCAATCCTGCATTTGAATCCTGGTCGAGCCTCTCTGTTTTGTTACACTCAGAACACTGTTGTTGATAATATATTGTTTAATTTTTTTTCACTTTTATTGTTTTTTCATAAAAGTCTCGCAATGAATGATTTTCTTTTAAGAAATAATTTCTCAAAGATGTAGATACGCTGGAAACAACAGTTTCCAATGCGTAGGGACAGATTTTCGTACTGGTACGGGGATAATTAAGTATATCTAGCAGACCTACGACCAGTACCTGGCGACTGCCCCACGTAGGTCTCAAACCCGCGACCCAGTGGTTGGGGCCTAGCCCAGACGTAGCTTAAGTTGAATCGACTCACCGTTTGTTGCATCTGTAGTAACCGTACTTGGCGTTCTCACACAAACATTCGTAGTCACAGCCGTCGAACCAAGTCTGTCCCTGTTGGTAGGGTACACCCTTGTACAAACAACGATCTGAAGCGAGACACAATGCAGTCTATATTTATACCATTTCTTTTTTAAACGGATTAACATGTTGATATATCGATTTATAGCAATTTTCTGGAGGTTTATACTACATTTTGTTTCCTTGGGTTTGTCTGCACACTTCTTCATTAAAATGAGACGTTAAACCCTATTAAATAACCCTTAAATAACCGAATTCAAGAGGAAAATAAATTTTATAGTTAACCTGATTTCTATTTAGAAATGTTCATAATATAGATATATAAAAATAATTTCATAAATGGAATAATCAAATCTTTAAAAAAAATACATAACTGTATAAATGTATTAAAATGTTAAATATTTAAATCTTGATAACAAAAACACGCTGGGCAGCTTTGCGACAACAAAGTATATGTGTTTTTAGTATTCGGGGCAAAGAAGTAATTCCAACAGTGTGGACAAGTTTAGGTTGTCAAATTTTCGGAGCGATCCGCTCCTTTATCAAGACACAGTGAAACAGAACAGTTACATATACATCATATTACAAGAAGATAGAACTGATATATGATAATTGAAAATATAGCTATTAGTATTCAATATATGAAAACCTGAATGATAATCATTAATCCTAATTACAGGCAGTTGAAAATAGGTTACACTAAATCCAGAGGGAGTAATCGAAGCTTAATGGAGAAGCAAGGAATTAGCTTTGGCATCCCTGTCGAAATGCAGATAAAACACTAGAGAATTCCACTGTTGTCTTTCGTTTAAACAGTTACATCCCCTTAATCTTGATTTTGATACAACTGTAGCTCGACTTTTCCAGAAAAGTAATCCTCAGATTATTGTTTTTGACTTTAAAGAGGTATGCTTTTCATTTAAGATATGATTTTTCAAAGCTAAAGTTATGCCGGAAAACAAGTTTCTAATGCATATAGTTACAGTTGCCGCCAATGGTACATGGATCCCTAAGGTGCATAACTATAAGATAAAACTGAAATTTATGCATAATCTATTAATTTTTAAATAACACTCACCAGTTGGGGAAGGTGCACTAAGCTCACCTGCAAATGTAAAGATGTTGTTATTAATAATATGTCAATATTAAAATATGTTTAACACAAAACAAATCAAGAGAAATTGGGCGATGAATACACTTGTAAAAGGATAGATGGATGTATAAAAATTGTTACATTATTGAAGCATGTTAGACCTGCTAAATAATGTAAAGGTTTCACAACAACCCCTTGGCATAGTTTGCGAATTGAAATCAACCCAGAAAAAATTGATATTTTTGAAGGAACAACACAGGGTTCATGCATAACGAAATAAACCGGAATAAGTGAATTGTAAATACATCTTGTTAACTTTTAGTAACGAAATGTATTCATATTGCGATGCCATTATGAAAATAGTTTTTGAAGTGCAATAGGAATGCATATATATACTACTGATAGAGAAACCATAACTTCAAACTTACTACAGATGTTGCAGAACTTGGCGCAGTTTGATTTTGCAAATGCGTGAAAAGAATCGGCAGTGCACATGTTAGCTTGGTAGAGAGCGCAATTGGTTGCCACGTCGACGCACTGGGGTGCAGCTGTGGGTGTGACCCCTTTAAAATAAAATAATTTATTTAGAATGAAAGTACATATAGTTATTAATCAGTGTTCAACTGTAAATTCCTATTTTTTTCTTATTTAAATTCTCATGATATCAATAAATGCTTATTTGATGTCAGTATTTTCGATCAGTTTGACTTGAAATATCTAGTTTAGAAAAAAAAGAGATAAATTCGAAAATAACCTGTGCCCGACTTTACTTACCAACTCCCTGTCCACTGATGGCTCCTGTTCCGGTGAATGTGCCGTACTGTTGATTGTAATCACATACGGGTTCTTCGCAGCACTCGCCTGGCTTCTTGTGGAGGTGGCACATTGATGGTAAACTCTTGAATGTTGGGCATCTGTTTAAAAGACACAAAATTATAATTTGAAAGAATTCTTGTCATTTAAGTGTACTTCATACATTGATATGCAAAACATCCTCAACATAATGCCCCTCGCTTCATTTACCACATCCTTTACTGCCAACGTATATCAATGTCCCTTTTTCTTGTTTTCTTAAAAAAAACATTTATTCAGTCCCCTCGATTCATCGCCAAACCCTCTAATAACGCCAAAATCGATATGGACAAATGATGACAGCATAACGAGGTTTTACTGTAGCTTAAACATGTAAGCTATTGAAAATAAATCCAACTGAAATATGTAAGTGCAATATTCTCGAGCAAAAAAGGGTATATAGTGAATACAACGTTATTCAACCCGATCAAAGTAAAACGTTCATAATATATACATATCTACTTTGATAAAATGAATTAAGGGATAATAGTAAATAATAATATTTCGTGTGACATATGGCTTTACATATGATTCATAAGTGCAAAATTTGACAAAATTATCTAGATAATCTATAAATAAATACTTGCGTATTCGCGCTTTTTTTTTAAACGTAAAAAAAGCGAATATTCTAACAACCCAAAATTTTCCACTTTAAAATTTTTGAAACTACACAAGAAATCAATTACTGTAAATGTTATTCTGATTTTGATTTTAGAAAACACTTATTAAGATGTCGATCAAAAAGATTTTTTTATGAAATTTTATCGAATGTTAAATATGTAAGGTACCATGTTATTAAATAATGAAATCAAAGAATGGACCTCTAATATTTTAGCATATGTATTCGTGTCATATGGCCCATTGTGATGTCATCCAATGATAAAAGATTGACATGATATATCATGATGTCACCTTGGAGACGGTAAAAATATAAAGCAAAGATGGTAGATATTTAGATTTAAAATGCATTGAAAAGTGTGTTTCCGCAATATTCGCGCATTAACTCTTGTTCAAGTTAAAGAAAGGTCTTCGATTAAATGTTACATTAAAATAAAAAGTAATTACAGATTTCATGTTTATCATACATTCGATCTGCTATGAAGTAGTTTGTTGAGCAGGGTTAACATTACATAAACTTTCGGTATATTATATCCCTAATTGTGACGTCATAAGGAATTAAACATTGACGTCACAAATTAATGGCAAATGAAGGAGCATTGTTCGTGTTTTTCCTTGATTTTTCCATTGTATTCTACATTTCAATAACTTCAAACGCGTATAAGTGTGCATTTGTTAAGAAAATAGGTCACAAATTGGATGCAAGCTTTTCTTGGACCTCTATTAAGACTCACCTTGTTTGACAGCTGTACATACCGGCTCCGGCATCTACACACTGGCAGTTGAGGTCACAGCCAACATTCCATGTCTGACCCTGGAAGTAATCGTGTCCATTGTACTTACAGGTATCTGTAACAAAACAGGTCACATTATATTAATTTTGGTATTTTAAATTGAGTATCACGAATATCATGGGTTTTTTTCGAATTCCTTTTCGAACATAATATACTTTTGTTTTATTATTATGGTCATCTCGAATTATTATTGCTTATCAACATGTCGTTTTCTTCTTCAATGGTTGTTAAAACTTAATGTGACGAATATTCACGATTATATCGAAGTTAGTTTTTGGGCCTATGACATTATTACTGAATTTTTATCTCGGAAAAGTAGAATGTCTTTTATACCTAGAAGATGGTTTTTAATAAGATTTCTACATAAACACGTTTAAATTTATTCAATAGAAGTATTGCACGATTAATTCATAATTTATGCTTAAAATACTATTTATAAACTATTTTATATCATTTATAATGTAAGCAATATAGGAATACGTCCAGTTACACTATTTAGTGAAAATAAAAGAAAAAGACACCAATCGCTTTTCCCTATAGTACATTGTATGATTGAAGATTTTTGTTAATAACCGGAAAAATACATTTTATTTTGTAGGAAGACATTTTGCAATATAGTATATATTTGCGTAGATATTATTGCTTAAGCGAATAAACTGCATTTTGTTGAATAAAATATTTCAGGTACTGAACAGAAACAATTTAACTTCTTTCTTAACTGCAAAAAAAGTTCCTTTTTTTGTTTTTTTTCTGTGCTATTTTGATAACCGTGTAAAAAAGTCATTTTGAACAAAATTGAAAAACTAAACATATTTTTTTCTAAATAAACCGGTTCTCATTGTAAAGTGTATAAAAGGGGCAATAACTCACTAATTCCGTTGACGTTTCCAACAGTCTGTCCAGTCGTGGTTTGGTAGGTAGGGTTAAAATTACAGACTGGCTCCAGACAGCACTGACCCTTCTTCTGGGTAAGAGTACACTGGGGTGGGAGATTGTAGTAAGATGGGCACCTATGATAAAACAAGATAATTTAATTTAAGGACGCATGTCCACCTGCACTGTGGTTCTTTCCTAAATACAGTAACCCCCCATTAACTTCCGTTTGGATATAACTGTAGCACAGGCTGGAAAGGACACTTCCGTTGACAACTTAGCTCAATCGGCTACAGCGATAGTGTAACAATCTGAATAATTCGAATCTCAGGGTAGCCCCGCTGACTTTTTACACTCGAAACACTGTTTTTTTTTAATTTACTTATTTCATATCTGTTATTTCTCACAAAAGTCCCGCATGGCTTTCTTTTCAGAAATGATTCATTAAAGCTATTGTCATGCAAGAAAAAATGGTTTCCAATAATTAGTTACAGTTTGGGGCAGTGGCACGGGGATCCTAAGACCGGTATGGGTACACTAATATATAAATCTTATATTGATGGGTAAGAAAAAAAATTCTTAAGAAATATAGAAAAATCTCAAACTTGAGAAAATGCAAGTTAATAATATAAGAGTTAATTGACAAAAGAAGGCGTTACATTGTGCACTGTTTTAGATCTTCAGGTGAATAGTGCAGCGTCTTCTTTTTTTAATTAAATCTTATATATATATATATATATAAGAAGAAGTAATAATGACAGTGCCTAAAAAGGAATTTGTCAAATTGTCGAGGCACTCCGGCCCCTTTTAAAGACAGAAATATGAACAATTACATATCACAACATATGACAAAGAGGCAAACAATCATTATTAATCATTATGAAACAATACTACAACATAATAAACATAAACAAAACACTTATGTAATATTTATGTAATATGCTAATGTTTTCGCATATCACTTCGGCTAGTTTGTAGCCCAAAGCTTATTACAGTAAGGAATCCATCTTGAAAACGTGAGTTCAAGTGAATTAATAGTAAAATTGTGAAGTGTCTTTAGAAGGGCGGATTGCCTTGAAAACTATCGTTATTATTTCTTTGCTTATATATCTATTTAAGCAATGCGCATCCTACGAACTTTTGTTTGTTCAGATCTAGTGCCCATATTGGATCGCACTGTCGTTACGTTATGACACCTATTCTGCCCTTGCGTATCGCAGAGTTATCTTCTCTTGTGAGC
Organism: Chlamys rubida; assembly: GCA_032359455.1. NCBI lineage: Eukaryota > Metazoa > Mollusca > Bivalvia > Pectinida > Pectinidae > Chlamys > Chlamys rubida. Next base: position 19,638 of record JAUMHH010114420.1, read on the forward strand.
AGGTATTGATTGTTACGTCATTGGTTTGTGAGAGTAACGTCACCAAATTTTGAGAAAACGACGTAATTTTCTCACACAAACCAATGACGTAACAATCAATACCTGCTCACAAGAGAAGATAACTCTGCAATACGCAAAGACGGAATATCTGAGTTGATTTAATGGATTTGGCATATTTGAAACTTGTGTTATTTTTTCATGAATCTTATGTATGCGAACTATACGCTTACTTGTTGTAGCAACTGTAATGTCCTTTGGCTGCATCGTCACAAGTACAGTCGTAGGCACATCCATCAGACCAGCTCTCTCCCTGTCCGTAGGTTTTGCCTCCATAGGAGCAACGACCGTCTAAACACCAAAGATAATGTTAAAACATCAGCAACAGTGCAAACAACAGAACAAACAACAGAGCGTCAATTACAACATTTACAAAATTAAATGCAATATACTTATACTGATATAATCTTTTTACAAAAAAATTACCTGTTTTTATTAAGACCATTAAATTAACGAGTAAATCGAAAATTTAATTATAGAAAATAAAGATAAAAAATAAATACATTTTTATTTTCATATAATTATCTAAAATAGATGTTGAGAAAACCATTTTAACCGACTGTTTTAACTGACCATAACAACATAGAATCAGTATCATACTTACAATATCCATTGACACCTTTAGCGTTGAGCTCTGTAAATGATAAAACGTTTTTAAACGAGATTACTTAAAAAGTAATTTTTATTTAAAAAAAAAGACAAATTCGTTAGCAAATTCTGCTTTATTGATATATTGAAAAATCAATAAACCTAAGAAATCATCGAAATTAAAATCCTCACAAAAACAAGTGATTTCACAGTATTACATTTTTGAAAATGATTTTTACAGCAACAACAATAACAGCAGCAACATAACATCAACATCACATCGGCTGATGGATCCTTAATCATACGTACGACAGAATCCGCAGAACTGTCTGCAGTTGTCAGTGGCCCATGGGGCGTACTGTCCGCACACAGCGGGGTCATACTCTCTGCAGTTAGCCAGCTTGTCAGCACAGTCTGGAGGGATGGTTGGTACGGAAGCTGCAAAGGACACAACCATAAAAGGTAAGGTGAATTAAATTCATATTGATATTAACAATTATCAAATTTGTATATTTTACTGTGAAACTATTAATTTTCCTGCTATAGTTTTTTCAGCAGAGTTCAGCACGAATATCAGGTACATTGTATATGAAACTCTAAACGATAAACGTTTCTACATAATTGAATAGATACAAATGGTGTAAACTGCAACCTTGCAAGTGATAAGTGTAAATGAAAAGGTAATAATCTACAGTATATGTAATAGGCTATGCACGAGCTAGTAATGCAGTAATGAACATAGCCTGTAAACAAAGCAGTATTAGGTAATGAAAATTGACTTGACGCGAAGTAGTAATAATGAACTGTCATGAAAATAGCATATGCTCGAAGATTTCATTAATTTACAGAAGTAAAAATAGATTATGCTCAAAAAACAGTAATCCAAACAGATTGTGCACGAAGAACTGAAATTCTACAATAGCGAAAATAGAGTGTACGCGAAGAAGTAATCATCTACATAGGTAGTAGACTGAGGACAAATTGTATATATCTACAATTGTGAAACAAATACTGTACGCAAAGTAGTAATAATCTATCGTAGTGGAATTGGACTGAGCGCGAAGTAGTAAACAACTTTTATAATGAAAGTATAGACTGAGCGCGAAGTAGTAAACAACTTTTATAATGAAAGTGTAGACTGAGCGCGAAGTAGTAAATAACTTTTATAATGAAAGTATAGACTGAACGCGAAGTAGTAAATAACTTTTATAATGAAAGTATAGACTGAGCGCGAAGTAGTAAATAACTTTTATAATGAAAGTATAGACTGAGCGCAAAGTAGTAAACAACTTTTATAATGAAAGTGTAGACTGAACGCGAAGAAGTAATACTTTAAAGTAGTGAATAAACACCTTACTTAAATTACTTACTTGCACAGAATCCACAATAACGGGCGCAGTTAGTCTGGGCCCACTGTGTGTATTGCCCAGAGCAGGAGATCTGTCCGTATGTCTTACAGTTTGCCAATTGATCCATACAGGGGTCCAGAGGGGGAGATAGTGTTGGAAAGGCTACGAGATAAGAAGACCGGAATTCAACGGTGATCTATATGTGACCTAAGCTAATTTTTGTTGTTGTTGGATTATCTGTGTTTCTTGTCTTACCTTGTCCGCACCAAACCAAAAGCATTGTTTTATATTTACCTTATATTTACCTTCATTACAGTATAGATATATACTCCGAAGGTGAACCCAACTACAGAAAACAACTTTTCCCTACATCTGTACTAGTATTTATTTATTTGTCTTTTTTTTACTTGACTTGCAATTTACATGATATTTAGAAATAAAACACATCTTCAACAATGTATTTCATACCCAAGGCTAGTAAAACCACTTAGAGGAATATTTAAAATTATGCAAACCAACATGATAAAAATGTCCTGTGCACATGCTGATATTTGTACCTCTGAAACTATGACTATATCTTAGACTATGACTAAACTACACATGAATACAAGTTCTTGACTTCAAATTGTTCTTTTTATCATTTAAAAGATACGTTGGAAAATATATAATTTTTAAGACCATATGAAATTATATCGATAACATAACACAGACAAAAACATATTCTGGCTTCAGAAATATTGGTGAATAATATATTAAAATTACTTTTCTCGGCAAAGACGTTTAAGATCGTTTTAGGGTTTATCGCATCATTCAGTGCATACAGTACAAACCGACTGCTGAAATGGTTAACAAAACTGTTTCTACAAAATTCGAATTAGTATTTAGATGGTAACGAACAATGGTCGTACCATATGGTTAACAGAACTGTTTCTACAAATTTCGAACTAGGATTTAGATTGGAACAAACAATGATCGTACCATGGGGTTAACATAACTGTTTCTACAAATTTCGAATTAGGATTTAGATTGGAACAAACAATGATCGTACCATTTGGTTAACAAAACTGTTTCTACAAATTTCGAATTAGGTTTTTGATAGGAACGAACAATGCTCGTACCATGTCCTACCTTTATCTCAAAAGCGCTTCGTTATGCTTTATAAATTAACACCTCGAGTTTTAAATCAAAACAACATAGCAATCGTTATCTTATGTAAGATGTTTGTCATAATATACACAAAAACAACAAATAAATAATGTTTTATTAGCCATAAGTACGTGTACAGTTTCCTGCGGCTTAGTTATGTAATGCGTGTTTTTTATAGGATTACTTTGCCATATATTTTGAGCAATATCATATATACATTGGTACTAAAGACATATGCAACCACATACATGAAAGCTGTTTAGCTCTTATGAAAATATGTTTTGTTTTGTTTATTAATAACACATACCAGTTGGAATATGGGCTGGTGCTGTAGGTGGTATGACTGAAATAAAGCAAAAATAAATAATGCATTATTAGAAAAAGATTGAAAAAAAGAAATCTACGCTGATATATTAAAAAAACTTCTGATTCGGTTATCTCTCTGTATAAGAGATACATTTTAATTTTGTCAATAGCTACTGACAGTGATGCATCTGTTTATCTGTATGTATTAAGTCAAATATGATAGCCGTATGGTAGTTCAAATAGAAGAGTTATTTCCTGTTAATGATTATTTGGACTTACCTGCACAGGCCTTGCTCTGGAAGGCAGACTGAATCTGACTAAGTTTACTGAAATCTGTGACAGTCATGACATGCGCACTGTCGGGGTCGGAAGCGATGTCGTTAAGCTCAGATTTGCTGACTCCAGATCCCACACCGACGGCGAAGACGCTGATGCCCTTGTGCTGAGTGTTTGTGGCTTCTTTGACGGTATCGGGATGGTTGTTTGAACGGCCATCGGTGATGACGATTTCAATGTTTGGAATACCTGGACGGTCACCATTTGGTTGGGTGAACATCTTACTGTAGGTAAATAAAGAGAATATATACACACTTATTGGCTAGTGAAATAAAGACTAGGAAGGACTAGCGAGTATTATGATTGGTCTTCTTGACGAACGTTTGAACCATTTCTCTATGCATTTAGTATATTAGAATCGCAAAAGTCATATAACATTTTATTACTGTTTTAGTGTTGTCCAAAGACAACATAAATAATCTAATAATAAATAGCCATAAATAAATCCTCTATCTACGATCAGTAAAGCAAACAAAACAAAAACAAAAACAAGTGAATACCGAAGTGTCAAAAAAAGAAAAAAATAATCTGAACAGAGGAACGATTAACAAGAAGACACTTGAAAAAGTACAATGAGAATAAGACCATGTGTTCCGGAAGGGCAAAAATATGTTTTCGGCATCAGCAAAAATTGCTTTTCGAAAACGGCATTTACATTTATGACAATTCTAGCAATCTATTTACAAACTCCGTTTAAGATATTTGATATTTTTAAGCGTTCAACTTAATATGAAACGAAAATACACGTTAGAGTAATGTAGCAATTATCCTACATTAAACAGCTGCAATGCATGTGTATAAAAGATGAACACCTTATTACTTACCTGTATACTTCTTTAAGAGCGGTTCCGGTGTTGGTACCCCCAGACTTGTATGGTACTTTGTCGATGGCAGCCAACAGGGCAGCCTTGTCTGTGTAGCGGTTCAAGTTGAAGATGTTGTACTGTCTTGAAGAGAAAATCGAAAGACCGATGCGAATTTTGTCGCTGGCGACGTTGAAGTTCTTCACCATCGTTTTCACAAACCCAAGCATCTTGTCGAAGTTAGCTTTTCCAACACTACCGGAAGAATCCAAGTTGAAGATGATATCGGCAACTGCTCCACAATCTTAAAAGCAGAAACAATATATCTTAACAACTGCACCATACTGAGGTGACTAATGTTATGCCATTTGTGGAATCGGTAGTTTATTCTGTGTGTGTGCAATAGTTAGAACTTAATATTCTTTTCGACTATTTTTAACATTTTGTTTTGTATTCCGTATTGTTACCTGTTAAACTAAGGATTTTGTTTTGTTACATTACGTGGGCCTTTATGGCGCCCTAGTGTAAATGAACAGGGACTACTCTACAATCAAAAGCATTTTTTTTTTTTTCATTTTACAAAGTTAGTTTTTGTTGGTGATGTTTATTAACACTTTAAAATATCTTTGTCACCGTTAACTCGATCATGTTAACTAACTCGGCATTCATAAATATTGAAAAAATCTCAGGTTAAACGTTTTTCTATTTTCGTGATATATTCCGCCATGATACGTGCATATATCTTGATTATTTCTCAATACAGGTGGCAGACACAAAGACCATTTAAGGTAGAAATGAGATTCTTTATGATGAGTTATTTACCTTGTGGTGCTGTAGCATTTGGGTGTGGCTGCGAAACTGCAATAAAATCATATTCATTAATATAGTAATAAAGAGCATTAAATTGCAAAATAGTACAAAAATGTATTCTACATACGATAAAGTATCAAGAAACATTATTTTTAATTTATACTGAAATTAAATTTCCAGCGATGTCATACATGGCACTTTCAAAAATGTTAATTTAAATTGAGACGTTCTTTTATTATTGAATCAATTCATTTCAAATGAATTCTTCTACATCAAACAATAAATTGATTTGAAAAGATTTTGGAATACTTACAAAGTGGGTTAAAATAATGACGTTTGAGAATCACCCGATCTTATTCAAATTTTGTCCAATTAAAATCATACTCGGAGGAATATGATATAGTTTAATACATGTAACGAGAGTATGATACCGATAAACAAAATAGGATTTTTTTTTTTATAATTGGTATTTTTTCAATTTCTTGCTGGTAAGAGGGCTTCATTGAATATGTATGTAACCGATTTGCGTTCATAGCGGCATGAACATTGCAAAATAGCATTCAATCCTTATATTTACATTCTTAATTTTTTCTTATTATTGACAGGGATACAGACAGTCCCTTATATTTCCGATATTGAAGTGTTTATGTCGTCAGTACAAACGAGACTCTTGGAACAGCCTAACGTTATGAAGAGAAGCTTTGAAGTGACACTGATCTAATTGCGTTCATAGCCCTATGACCGCAATTTCTTATCATGATACTCATGGAGAACTTGCAATGGGAATGTAGATATATAAACGTGACACTATAAGTTATTCATAAAATGACATCAATATTCATGTACACCCGTCGGTATGACGTGGTATTCTTACCTTCACATGCTTTGGTTGAAAGTAGAGTCTTCAATGATCCCAAAGCGTCGAAGTTATCGGCCCTGAATGCGTACTGGCTGTCTGGGTCGCTAGCGATGGCGTTAAGCTCTGCAGAGTTTATTCCGTGGCCAACACCAATAGCCAGCATTGTGATTCCAGCCTTTCTTGCAGCGGCAGCCTCCTGAATGGTCAATTGCCTGTTGTTGGAGTTACCGTCCGTGACAACAATTCCAATTTTAGGAACGTTGGGACGATGTCCTTTAAATGAAACGAAATGTTTTCATGATTTTCCGGAAAGCACATTTTTAATATTTGTTATTTAACTTTATTCATTAAATAATTGCGCAAGACAAGTTCCGATTCTTCAATTGATTTCACCAACACAAAATACTGACAGAAATGTTTACGGTAACTTTGAATATTTGAAACCACAGGCCTACAGCGTAGAAGGCCGATGTTTGAATCCCAGTAGGAGAAGGAAACTTTCAGAAATAACGTTTTCTCCCGTATATCATAGTTGTTTTCGGTGTTCCTTACCAGGGCACTCTTTTACCATGAACTGTCGTATTCATTTTTTTCCTGGTGTGAGATATCTTTTTTAGATGCTATAACATCACGTCAAGAATAGCAGATCACGAAAAATAACTCCGATTTGTTGGAAAATTTTATGAAATCAACGTTAGTTTTTCATTAAAATTACCACTTGCATTTAATATGGGAGGAAAATTATCATTTGCCACTTTAGAAGTAAGACAGTAAAATCCCAGCTCTCGATGAGATTATCAAATGTCTTGTCCCTGGCAAAACCTCGAGCTAGATATTTAAGAATCTTTCCCCTTGGGTTGAGATATTTCTGACTTACACCCATGATTGGGAAAGATTATATTAGTCCTAACCTTGGGTTAAGACGAGGGGATTACCCAGTTATAACAAGTGTATAACGCCATGTCAACAATGGATTGACGTCACTTTTACAAAACATTACTGTCAGGTCATCATTTTATTGACCCCGTCACGTCAACATTGCATTTTTTTTTTATATTTGTCAGGGTCAACAGCGTTCGACAAAACCGTCCTTCCCCCGTGGCTGTGAAATGGATAGTAGAAAACTTCTGGAAAAAAGATTCTTTGTTATCAAACACTTTGGCAATAGGCAACTAAACAATCTTCCCCTCGAGTTGAGATCACCCCAACCACAAGGAGGTGAACGATTTTATAACTCCCATTGCTTTATGTCCTGTGTCTCAACATACGTCACAACCTGTAGAGTGTAGACCTCGGCAACACAGATGGTGCTTACACTAAAAGAGTTGTATACAGAATTTGAAAACAATAATACCTGCTTGGGCCGTGTAACTTGTTGTGTGCATGAAGTTGATGGCCTGTCCGGTGTGCGTAGACCCGCTGTGATACTTGATATTGCCGATGGCTGACAACAGAGATGGTTTAGTCAGGTGTGACCCCATGTTGAATTCTGCCTTGTGGCCTGTCGAGAAGGTGTCCACTCCGACCTGGACATCATTAGGCCCGATGGCGAAAGTGTCGGACACGTTCTGGACAAAGTGAAGCATCTTGTTGAAGTTACCCGAGCCTACACTACCAGAGGAGTCTAACAAGAAGACGATGTCGGCCTTGGCGCCACAACCTGAAGTAGAAACGGTTACATTCTCAATTAATAGCTGACCAATAGGTGAAGGTCAAATAAGGTTTTACGACAGAATTACAATAAACAGCAGATGGGACAAAGGATGAAACGGCAGAAACGGCAGGGGAAACATTTTGTCAAAACATTTTTTTATTTTTCGGATTCGAAACGTTATTTTGCATACAAAGGGCATTTTTGTTATTTATACGCATTTTGCGTTCAGCAAATTTGCTATTACAAATTATCTAGAGACTTAAAACAATTGCATTTCAGAAATATACACAGACTGGTGCTTAAAATATAAAATGAATCAGATTCATATCAATAAATCTAAAATATGAATCATTGTATCGGATTTACTTTAACTACAGGATAGGTGCTACTTTTTCCGTCTAATAGTAGTTTTTAGTAAAAAAAAAAAAAAAAAAAAAGGAAGAAAAAATGATTCGTAAAAATATTATCACGGCAGAAATGGAAACGTTTGCAGTATACAGAAGTAATACAAACCTGTAGTGGCATGTGGTGCTGGAGCAACGGTTGCCTTCACTGAAAATACCAACATGATAAACCATTATATCAAGTCAATTCAGGTTATTTTGCGCGGCCGGTAATCTTGTGCATTATTTTGAGTTTAAAGAATGTTTATTTTATCATAATAATATTATTAAAATGGTCATTCCGACGATAGAGTCAACATATCTCTTTTAATATGGTATAGATTTAAAAAGAAAACTTGTTCCATATTTATTTTCCGTGAGTACGTTATTTCCTCAGGTGTGCTAGAATATCGGTCAGTAGTGTATCTGCAAATTATTTATTCTGTAAAAGTACTTATTTTAGCTGGCTCAAATTTTCAGCGTATTATCGAAGATTAACATATTAGCACGTTAATAGGTTGGCGCACTCACAATAAATGCAATAGAAAACTATATGTATAAACTTCATTTAGCACAACCATAAGTTACCCTATATACTGTACGTGGTAGTAATAAAATGTGATGGGCGAAATATGCGCTTGGTGAATATTTATTTTAACCGGTGAAGGGCGAATATATATTTGAGCGTGTATCCCGGTTAAAAATTATTGGAAAATCAATTATTTATTACGAATTTGAACTTTTAACGACAAAGCTCATTGTAGCACATATCAAAATACCTTAAACTCACAATTCATGTTTTCGTAGGTAAAAGATTAACTATTTTGAAATTTGAAAATAGAGTGTACCTTCACAAGCCTTCTGCTGCAGGGTACTCTTGATTTGTGTCAGAGCATCGAAGTTATTGACGACAAACACGTGCTGATTGTCAGGGTCGGTTGCCATGGAATTCAGCTCGCTAGTCTTTGGTCCTGCACCGACGCCGACGGAAAATACAGTGACCCCGTCGTTACGAAGCAAATTGGCCTCATTGGCGGTTGCTCCGGCGCTGTTCGACTTTCCATCAGTGATGACAATTGCAATCTTGGCAGAATTGGGCCTGACACCATTTGCCGCTGTGAAGCTGGTCTCTCTTGCGTATTTAAGTGCGTCAGCAGTGTTGGTTCCACCAGTTATGTAATGGACGTTGGAAATGGCGTTCAAAACGGAATTCTTGTCATGATATTTGTTGAGATGGAATTCCAAATGCGGCCTGTCGCTAAAGGTGATGACGGACACTTCCACTCCGTTGGGGCCAAAAACGAATCCCTGAGCTGTTGTTCTGACAAACTGCAACATTTTCTGAAAGTTTGCTGTTCCGACACTGCCGGAAGAATCGAGGATAAAGACGATGTCAGCTGGCACTACACCACATCCTGAAAAAGAAGAAAGGATAAATGTTCTTATGTATTCATCGAAATATAATTCCGATTACTGTTAGAGTTATCGCCCTTTGCTATTCTAAGAGTTGTCCCCCTATGAAACAAAGTGCGGAACTTTTTTGAAAGGAGACGTGTTACGATTACGGGAAAAGAAATGATTTGTGTGTTTTAAACACTGTATGTTCGTTTCGATTTTTATTCATTAATACTAAACTGACCTTAAACACAATGTAAATTTCTATTTTAAATCAACAGATTACTCTCTGTTTATATATTCGTTATTGTTATTTGGTTTCAAGAGAAAAAAAGAAATTGATGGAATGCTTAAATAACGTTGTCAACATTATTGATATTTTATTATGAAGAAACAGGGATTTGTACATTATGACCGGGATCCTATCATAACTTACTATGGATGTATGTAGTACTTTATTTTGAATGTAAGCGGTACATGACTAACCTGTGATATATGCGAAACATGACGTACTTACGATATATGCGGTACATGACATTTTTTGTATGTATGCGGTACATGACTTACCGTGGATATGTATGATACATGACTTACCTGGAATGTAAGCGGTACATTACTTACTTGGGATGTATGACGTACATGACTTAGCTGGGATGTATGACGTACATGACTTAGCTGGGATGTATGACGTACATGACTTAGCTGGGATATTTGACGTGCAGGACTTACCTGGGATGTTTGTCATGCTTGACTTAGCGTGAATGTAAGCGGTACATTACTTAATTGGGATGCATGACGTACACAACTTTCCGTGGATGTAGGCGGTACATGACTTACTTGGGATATATGGCGTACATGACTTACCTGGGATGTATGAAGTGCATGACTTACCTGGAATGGGTGTGGTTGGAGCGTGTGTGGTCAATGGCTTTGGCGTGGTAGTTGTTGGCGGAATCGTAGGGCACGCTTGCGCATGACAAGCGGCCGTTTCTCGGTGTGCACCCACGCACTGTTTTCCTCCGTTGGCTGGTGGAGGGTTGGAGCAGGTTCTCTCCTTGTAGTGGGTACCTCCTCCGCATGACTTTGTACATGGACTCCAGGAACCATATGTGCTCCATTGTCCATCAACTGTACAAATAAAGAAAACAATATTTTTTTCATTAGTAAGTCACTCAAACTATGTTAAATGTTCGAAAAATCAAAATCAATTAATTTGATATAGAACTTCCCATGATAATCCTCAACTTCAAAAAAAAAAATAAACAATTTCACGTAATCGAAGGGACAATTACATGGGTCAGAAATTTCTTCGGCGCATGTCAAGGGTGTTTATTTACATATGACGTCATCCTTTTGTATGTATAATAAGGATGTCATGTGTGATAGCGTATTAATGATGAGCTTTAACATTGACCAGATACGTGTAGTTCAAATTTTTACTTTTATTTTAAATTTATGGGCAAATATTTATGATAAAATATCTATTACCTTTATTTTAAGCTAACAATTGTTCTATTTTTCATTTGATTCATACCTCCTTCTCAAAACACACAAATAAATACCTGAGTAATTTATCCATGAATCTTGCAAAAATTGGGGACAGAGCGGAGACGCTTGAATAGTGCTAATGCTAATGTGTGCAATGTTGGTGTCAAGTAATGATTTATCGGGACAAACTCACTCTCGCACGCAGTTTTCTTGAGCTCTGCCTGTAGAGTGGTCAGTGCATCGAAGTTCGATACTGTGAACACGTGTTTGGCGTCTGTGGCGATGTGCGACAGCTCTCCACGGTCAACACCACTGCCAATACCGATTCCAAAGACCTTGATGTTTTTACCATGAAGTTTGGTAGCGGCGGCCAAAGTGGCTGGTTTGTTGTTGGACTGACCGTCGGTCATCACGATCAAAATATTGGCCACGTGATCTCTGTCTCCTGCCGCATGAGTGAAACTGTGTCCATTGACGTAATCGATGGCGACATCAGTATGCGTGCTTCCGGCATTGTACGGAATGGCATTGATGGCGTGGACCAGCGGCGCTTTTGAACTGTATTTGTTCATATTAAACTGATTGTGGACCGCCGTTGAGAATGTAGTGACGCCAACTTGGACATTTCGGGGTCCAATGTCAAAGGAATTGGCGAATTTTGCAACAAAGTCCTTTTGCTTTTGAAAGTTTGAAGAACCAACACTTCCAGACGAATCTAGCAGGAACACGATATCAGCTGGTACCGTTCCACACCCTAGATACAGGAAAAAATGTGATGAAAAACAAACAAAACACAGACGAAATTGAACAGAAAAAATCGATTAAAGTACACCTGCAAATCTGAATAAATAAATAATACGACTCAAAAACAAACAAAATACAGACGGAATTGAACAGAAAAAAATGGATTACATTATATCTGTAAAAATAAATAAATAATTAAAAAAAGAAAGAAAGAAAACTATTAATAAGAAATAAATATATAAAAATAAATTAAAAACAATCAAATTAAAAATTGAGTAAATGCAAGTAGCTTACATTCATGTGAAAATATGTTTAATATGTATGTATATATTTACTTGAATTTTTGTCGAAAACTACGAATAAATATAATAAAGAAAGAAACGGGAGAAACGTGGAGCTGTAAAACATAGCACAATGCAGTTTATGTTAATACAGAAATTCGAAAAATTGTTTGGTATATTAACCAATTATGCGAATTAATTCAAATTCGAAAGATTGATTGATTGTACCTTCAAAATAGTACCATTTCCCCCAAAGAGCTGTGTAACAGGGAAATGCCCTCGGAACCGGTCTGCGTTTGATGTTTTAACTTGTACAAGGTTTTTTGTCACTGTCACATGGATATCATTTCAAATTTATATATACATACATATACAACTATACTTCTATTCAACTATTATCAAACCTCTTTATGTCGAGGTCGTAAACACAATGAAAAATACTTCGAAATAAATGTTAGATACATGTATATATATATATCTTCACTTTAATTCAACTAATGTTAAACCTCTTTATCTCGATGTCGTAAATATAATGAAAAATACTTCGAGATAAATGTTAGATACATATATAAATATATATCTTCACTTCAATTCAACTAATGTTAAACCTCTTTAAGTCGATGTCGTAAACATAATGAAAAATACTTCGAGACAAATTTTAGAGTTATCTTTCCAGAAGATATCATTTGACACGATATCGCAATATTGGATTTAGAAAAAACGTAAAATGTCTAATAATTGGACCAACTTTTTTGCTTTATGAATTAACGTAAAGGACAAATTCACTGTCGAATTGAGATTTGTTCTCTTGCCTCTTGTATTTCTTGTGTATTATTTCCAAAAAGATCCTTTCTACATACAGCAGATTTTTGAAAGACAATTTTAATATTTTCTAGCGATGAACGTTAAAAAAACACTATATTACTTCATTTTAATTTATACCAAAAACGTAAAAACCGAATTATTTTACTTTGGATTATTTTTGTCTTTTTAAAATGTTTAACATGTATATCACAAAATGGTTGAGGATATGATTTAATTAAGTATATTATTTTCCGGCTATTGAGGTACTTTTTGGCATAGTGAAAGGTAAAATATTTCAATCATATAGTCTACAGTTGTAAATGAAAAACATATGGTTTCAGATACAGTATTTTGTTTAGCCAAATTATTTAACTTAAATGTTTTTTTCATAAAATGTAACAAAGGATTACATTATGAAATGAAAAATGCTATTATAAGTGAAAATCACTTAAACAACACAGTTGCATATTTGTCGACGTAAGAGTTACCCCCCTTCCACTTTCGTGACACTAGTTTTTTCCGGATACTAAGTTATTACAAACACCCATGGTAATAAAATAATTCCATGTTTAAAATATAAAAAGATGAATAGTGATAATTATAAACTGGTGATTTAAATAAAAATTTACAGAAAACAACAAAGTCTTGTTGAATTCCATCAATTAAATATATACAATTATATACTTGTATGTTCAAATGTTTGTCATGAACAAACACATGATTTTCAAATTTCATTTAAAACCAACTTAAAACAAATCGAAAGTATCATATTATTATTAGAAATCTTTAACATATTCATATATGTGTGTGATAAACATGTACTAAAAACATCACAATTCTGATTTTTCTTTCTTTCTTCTGTTAATCATTCAATTTATTAATAAAAAAAAAATGTAAAAGAACAAAAACAGAACTAGAACTTACCTGGAGAGATAGTTGTCGCAGCGCCCTGGGCCGTTGAGCCCAGGCTCGCTAAAGCGCAAAGTAATGCCACAATTTTTGCCCGCATCTTAGCGGTTCAAGTCAGCTTGTGAGGGTCCCAAACCTTGATCGGTAGTTTTTATCAGCGTTGACACAAATAGTGAACTTGCCAGGTACGCAAGCCATGCATACAGATGACCAACCCACATAACCATGCCACCGACATAACCCCTGTCACTGATAGGCCAGGCAGTCATCGACTGGCCTGAGTGACAAAACCTTCCCTCGTACGTTTAATTTTATGATTATTTCATTTTGGATTCATGTTATAAAAGAAATACAAAAGAATTATCTCAGGTCAGTATTAAAAGTAACAAGATCAAAGGTGAGGGCTCTAACGAAAAACAAAGTAAAAAAAACCCGTTCTACTCATCATTTGTACCAGTTACGAGGCCGGTAGAGCGTCTCACTAAAATCATGTTCTCTTTGGTCAGTGCTTCATCTTTTCAAACTTAATAATTTTGTTTTGGGGAAATCAGTTCATCCTTTAAGTTTTTTCTCGAATATCACCTTAAACATTTGAGACCGTTTTTGAATATAGTTCTCAAATACTTTCAAGGCGTAAAGCTCCTTATGGTATTCAAGTTGTTCACATTTTCTGTTTTGTAATCTGAACCACATTGCATATATTACGACATTTGCCTATTTACGACATCTTAAGTGTCGTAAACGGGACTGTTTCTTTGCTGTGAATGGCCAATGTTTTACTTTTACACGCTGATTTAGTAACTCAACATCAACTAAAACTTCACACCTTAAACTCGATGTTTCCTATAAACGAAATTTAGTATCACAATAATAACTCTGAACTTATTGTAACATCGGATAATTGATAATTGTGGGTTCCATATTCGTCATACACAGTTCCAGTGTTCTAGATAGTCATTTACATCACAGCTTTTTACTGTCATAGTTTTCGTGTTTGACCATTTTTTGTTTTTTTAAACCATTTGGCAGTCCAATCTGCCATTTTTCCCCACACATTTGTATTTCTTTTATCTTCATTTTTTAGTGTATCTTGAATTAATTTACATGAGGTGTTCATTGAGCATAACCATATTTATATCGTCAGTGTAAATTCTTTGTGTGCATGCTGTGTTAACAGTAACAGTGACTGTGTGGTATTGTAGTGCGAGAACGCAAATACGTGTTTAGGAGACGTCCCGGAAGAAAAGGCAGTCCAGAGCGATATAAAAAACAGAGTTAAAATATAAAGTCTGGCGATTGATACGTAGTTGACTATTGACGTTTAGAAGTCAAATAAAATGTATCCTGTTTGATGTCAAATAGACATGTCCTTTCTAAAAAGAGTCAAAACTGGTTTTAGGAAGCCAAAAACATAATCTTTAGTTCAAGAAAAAGACCCTTGGTAGTCGACACATCCGATCATGCAGTGGGATGAATCTTACTATTCTGAAAGATCTTTGAACACGGAGTTTTGATCTTGAAAGGGTGAAGGGTGTGGCGATCCCGCTATCATATATAATATATAAACATGTATATAATATAAGCATATACATTTTAATTTTTGTTTTTTTTCATTTATTTTACAACAGTTCTGAAACAACAATCAGCATTGTTTACCCGAATGCTACCGCGCAGTGGGGTCTCAGTGTGGAGAAAAGTGGAGTACCAAGAAAAAATCCCACATAGACGGGCAGGTGGCCAAAAACCTTGTCATGTCCGATAGGGGAATGGAGAACCGGTCGTCTTAATGAAAGGCGAGTGCGCTATCCACTGTGCCACGTCACCACCCAGGAATATACTCAACACTTACCGAGCATAATACTGCAAAATAGTACAACAACAAACAAAATAACAAAAACTGTTACATCAATAATAACAACAACATGATCCGAAACGGGAATGCTGATAGCGAAAATAAGACAAGCCTGTTTCTGATTGTCCAATTATATTTCCAGTCATTCTATTAATATTACATACAAGAACCACGTGAACAATATATAGATATGATCCTATACGTATCGTTTCCGGTACGCGTTTGGTGCCATTTGTTCGAACACGGTATCAGCTTAACGTGGTTTTATAGTGTGAGATATTTTTCTAAATAATAAAGGTAAAATGACGTGTATTGCTTGTTTAGTGATTTATAGGTATGTTTTTCAATTAGCTCAACTTTGAAATATAAATTATTTATAAAACACTTTGAATACACTTTCATTTTAGTTTTATATTTTACCGGATAAGCTAACCATACATGTTGGAATTTGTCTTCGATTTCCTGTAGTGATTTGAGAAGAATGAACTTGTTTCGTCAGTGTAGAGCGCCACCTGTCAGTACCTACATGACCGATCCGCCCATACATTTAGAACCGGAAATGGCTCAGGTAGGGCTCCATGATTAGGATATGTTCTAGTTGTCGGAATTCAATTATCCAGAAAAAAGTCTAAGAATGATAGAAATTGTCGGGAAAATTTAAACATTCAATATCATTCAAACAAAAAAGCTTGTTTTTTTTCGACGTGGATGGTTTTGTGATCTCGCTACTGGTGAAATTGAAAGAGTAAATTAGCAATTAAAGTAAATAAAAATTATGTTCCCAAAATGTTTTTAATTTTTGATGACATATCATAATTAATCGACATCGATATTTATGAACCGAAAATTAACGTGTAATTTATTAAATTTATTTCCGAATTTGACCAAACTATTTTATCTTTATCATTCAGCTTTTCCTTCATCGGTCATTCCTTTACATACTTATTGGATAGATCAATTTGGCCTTGAAGCATAAAAAAAGCAATTAGTCCAAATCTTAACGTCAACATGACGTCATCATATTCAGACGAGGATACCCCGTGCTACATTTTCAGTCTTTATTTCCAAATGACGGTGCATTCAATACACAATACATCTCCAGCACACTCGCAGGCATACACACACAGGGAGATATTAGACCGGTGGCATAGGACTAGTAGTTAGCGCCTGATAAGGCATTTCCTGCGAATTCCTCAAAATTGTATTGATTAATGTATATATATATGCTAATTGTATTAATTATATATCTATGGACTGTAAAGCGCTTTAGAGTGGCTTATGTTAGCTAGATAGGGCGCTATATCAAATGCTGTATATTTTTTTGTATTCATACTCGCGCTAAAATAAATTAACAATGTGCAATTTAAATAGTTCAATAAATTGAATGAGTTTTATCAATATACGATTTTATATATTTGCTGTAGTAGTGCAGATGTCATATCAAACCGAGGACCAGGACGGAATAGTTATAAGGAGTAGGACAAACTATAGTACAAATCAAAAACCTGTAACTGAGTGAGATCGGGTTATCTCAGTCTCGGGCTAAGATTCTGCTTGATCCCATCTTCAGCTTGCGCCTCTGCATGGCTTATGTTACATAATCATACCTTTCAATTGAAATAACCCTATCTTGTTCAGTCACAGGTTATATGTCATATTCATTCCGTTAATGGAATTATAAGTAATGGAGGTAGCAGTGTGCAGCTATGACCCAACGATCTTTAACATGTCTCATATAAGTAATATGAAATGGGAACCCATTTGATAATCCTTTAAGCATATACTAAATCAAATTTAAAATCATGTTTGATAACATTTTGTGTAATTCAGAATAGAAAAAATAATTTAAAAAAAGAAAAAGAAATACCACCACCTTTACATTAGTTGGGAGTTTGTGACGTCGTCGTATTATTCCTTGTGACGTCACAATTGTTGAAATAAAACGTATTATAAATTAAATCAAATATATATGAACCGATGCATAGCTGTATCACTACATAATCGTATTTATTTAGAGCTGGCATTTATATTAGCTATGACTGCGATGACACAATTATTGACCTCACCATAACGGCAAAATCAGACATACAACGCTAAGAAACGTATTTCACGAAAGTTGTCGTTTCCTGTTTGGCATTTAAAACTACTAACCGGATGTCATGGTATATTTACCACACCATGGCGTTACCACCATGTAACCCTTCCAAGATCGGATAATATTCATATCGGCTATGAATGCCTTTGCCCACGTGATGATAGTATTATCATTAAGACGTCATAATTGCAACGTTGAATACCACTACCCCTCCTTTGAAGATGTCTGTTCTTTTCATTTAACAATCATGCACGATATATAAACTTCTTATGCCTCACTGCTTTAATTTTATATTAAAAAAACCTATGTGATTAAATATGTAAACAAAATAGTGAGCATATGTATTGAACCGTTTTCAGATGGCGATCATAGTCGATATGAATGCCAAATGGGATAGGAAAAATTCAACATGAAGCGCTAGTGCACTTCATGGAATTTGTCACGTTTCAGTTGGCATTCGTGTTGACTATGAATACCAACTGAAAATAGTTCATTGCTTAAATCATTATACTGCACATTAGCTGGAGTGGAGTCGTGATAAAATGCAGATTTATTCCAGATTCAAGACAAACAAACAGAACAATACGGTCAGTTAAAGGTCAACCAGTGAAGGCTACCGAGTACAGTGTACGATTCACTTTCGTAATGCTCATGTAAGCATTAAGGTTGGCTGGTTCGGTAAGTGAACAGTTATAGCAACAGATATATGTACACAAAACCTCCGGAGATAGATCGGACTTACGCCGTCAAGGGACATTTCACTGACCTTGATATAGAGCGGAAAGGGGTCAAATTCTAAATATGGAAACATATCTCCAAGGAATCGGGTGGAGATTCACCAGAGCCAGCTGTGTATTAACATTAGACATGACCCCGAGCTTTGAACAGATTAACGACATTGGGTGCCTGGGTCAGAAGATGAGATTTGGTACTTGGACCCATAGGTATGTAGGGAGGATAAATAAATAGTAAGGTCCCCGGCTTATACATTTGTTTATAAACCTTCATTTCGAGCTTAACATCCTCCGTGGTCAAATCCAACAAAATCTCCAGTCAAAATTTGTTTAGTCAATATATCGACTTGAACATAAATAAACGTCATATCATTAATACAAAAGTGTCAAATGTTCCGATATACCCGCCGCGTCAAGGATTAGGTTATTTAATTTTACACATTAAATCTGAAATTTTTATTGAGGTGGAGTACCTCCCTTCAAATAAGAAAAGATACATATACCTTTGTATCAATTATTGTCATCAGACACTCTTCTAAGAGAAAAGAAAGAAGACCAATTAATCAAAATATTAAAACCAAGTCTCAACAGGCCACAGTCAAATTTTGCGCTAGTTTTGTCCACCAATCTTGTGTACTTCGTGACGTCACGTTAATAATACGTATATTATTGTGTGAGGGAGATACATATGGGTGCATTAATGTGTATTTTGAACGGGTGCTACTAATGTGTTTATTATTGTGTACGAGTCTAATGGCATTGGTGGTTAAGGCGTCTGACCGTCTACGATCACTAGCCCTCCACCACTGGGTCACGGGTTCGACCGTCTAGGATCACTAGCTCTCCATCACTGGGTCACGGGTTCGACCGTTTAGGATCACTAGCCCTCCATCACTGGGTCACGGGTTCGACCGTTTAGGATCACTAGCCCTCCATCACTGGGTCACGGGTTCGACCGTCTAGGATCACTAGCTCTCCACCACTGGGTCACGGGTTCGACCGTCTACGATCACTAGCCCTCCATCACTGGGTCAAGGGTTCGACCGTCTACGATCACTGGCCCTCCATCACTGGGTCACGGGTTCGAGGCCTACGTCGGGCAGTCGTCAGGTACTGGCCGTACGTCGGTGGTTAATCTTCGGGCATTCCGTTTTTCCCCCATCACCGAAATCTTATTTAATTAAGCTTATATAATTGGTTACAGGAGTTACCGATGAATATATTCTCTTTATTGTTACCAATGAGCTAATGTGTTTTGTGTGTATTAGTAAAGCGTGCATAATTGGGGTTTATAAATCATAATGCACATATAAATACTTTTGCGACAACTCTTTGTTGAGGCAAATATTTCCACAGGACTAACATTTTCACGTTGGCGTGTCTTATATAAACATATCAATTATACCTTTTAAAATTTTGGAGTGATATATGAAATAAAATCCACTTTCACGCACTTTGTTATCGTTCTAAAGTAGATTGTTTACTGAAATCGTATATAACGCCTGTCTTTGTTTACTTTACAGATTGTCCGAGGTACCAACTACGAACATGAGAGACAATATGATATCTCTAGGTCGACCTTGTCTAAACATGATCTAACAAATATGACAAGAAATCCCTGCCCTGGGTTTACCTGAATATTGACGAGATATGGTGGATACCCCCTACGTCAGCTTGGCCTAACTATAGCTCCAACTGACAGATTGGAAAATCAATCGTTTATAATTAATATCATTATAAGTAATGGTATTGCTAATGGTTTCCAAAATGAGAATAGTACACCATACTTGCATTATATATTATATGATCAAGGATACTAACATATAAAGGATATTAGCTGGATATTAATACAGCATATTGACAATATTAATACAGCATACGTATATGCTATAGATACAGGATACTAACTTGATATATATACAGAATAGTAACATGACGTACATACAGCATACTAACATGATATAAATACAATATCAAAGTTTTACTTTACACACAAACAATATAAAGACAGCATACGTATACTCACTCGATATAAACACAACATAGTGACATGATATTATTAGTTACATAGTCACTTGCAGGGGGTATACGGAAATATATGGGGTCCATGAAAAAAACTGTATTGGGCGAGGCGCTTCGCAAGTGACTATGTAACGAATTTATCCCGCCGATGACTTTTTATTTATTTCATCAGAAAATAAGCCGCCAAAGTACAAACTAAAACACCACAATTTAATGATAAAACATAATTTTCAGCAGTTTATTCTCAATAGAAACTGTAAAATAACAATAAAATGAATCCGCACGATAGTCATTTCCCGTCCAGTCATGCTTGTCTACTTATTGATGTTAATGGTAATGTTCCCAATTCTACACCCGCTGAACATCCCGGAAGACGAGACAGAGCTGGACACTCTCTGTGAACTGGAGTTGCAGACTGGCAGGTCGGAAAAGTCGCACAAGATGTCTTGTAGATA
>JAUMHH010114421.1:0-21274 GCA_032359455.1 Chlamys rubida
GTCAGGCAAAAGTGGGGATATATTCGATTTAACCAATTACTTTTATATAGAGTAAATAAAGTAGAGGTATAATAACACTCATTGGATAACACTTTTTTAAGACAATCAGGTTAACACTTTTGTGATAACACTCGGGTGATAGTGTTCTGGTTACAAAATATAATTTTGGGTGATAACAGTGGTAAATAAAACTACTACAATCGGGACATAAAATGTTTATTTCAAGGGAGATAACTGTTATACCTTTAACCGTCTTAGGAAGGAGGTGAAATATGTGCTCTGTCATTGCAGAGAGCTACCGGTAGTTCAGAATTAATCCAATCATGACTGACTAGTACTTCACAGTGCAGACTTTATATAACTTTGTTTATCAGTTAACAAGCCAAAAATGGATAATGTATTAGTCAAGTTCAAATAAAACCAATGTAGTTTGCATAAATTATATACAGGTAAAGCTACATTTCACACAAGCTGACAACCCAGATAGTTAAAGCATTACTAGCACTCAGGGACCGGACAATGTTTAAAACATAATGCTGTTAATTAAACATAACTACATCTGTTTGGATTTTAAATTACCACTATCTGATAAGAAAGATGAAAAAAAGTTTTCTATTTCAAGCTATTTGGAATAAAAACTATTTTGAGTAAACAAACAATTAAGCTGACGAGAATGAAACAAGAACAGCCCAGCTGTTCTCAGGTATAGATGTCTATCATAATCCCCATGATGCAACATGATGTAGTATATGTAGATTTTGTCCTATAAATATTTCATGTCTGCAGTAAACAAGGACAACTGTTTTTTTAATTTGTTTTAAAAAGTAAATATCGGGCCAGGTAGCTTTAACAGTAAACCTATTTGGTCTGTAGCTTTTACAGTAAACAGTTTTGATTTTGTTAACTACAGTGAGTATTTCACATTAGTGATGTTTTTGGAGCTGGCTTTTTCCGATCTCTACTTTAATCCTACAACTTTATTTACAGTCAAATCTTATTTTATGGTAATTTAATTTCAGTGTACAGCGAAACCTGTCTTGAAAGCTCTCTTAAGGGAGAGAACAAAAACAGTCTAATAGACAGGTAGACTATAAAGTATGGTTAGCATAGAAAACATTATTTGGGATATTGTATAGTGGCCATTTTAAGGTAAGAGCTTGTTAAAGCAGGTCTTGCTGTACTTTAATTCAATCAAATACTGTACACTGTTTTCAATAGGTGAAACAAGTTTGATACAATTAGCAAAGTTCAACTGTATATGAGAAACTATTAAATTTAAATCGATGCAACTTGAAATTGACTTTGAATTAAATAAATTGAGATTTTGATGATAACCCGACTAGTTTCCTGTGATATGATCAGGAAAAAATACAAGTCATCCTTCAATCCAGAATTAATCACCACTTTTAAATCACCAAACCATGTCCAAACTGTTTGGTCAGAAACGCTCTCTTGGTGGTCGTATGTTACTTCTGGCTATAAAATCATATCACAACTTTAATGGTAGAGACATATGTCCTGAACTCAAAAAAGCTGATCTTGATTCGAGGGTGGTAAAGAGTTCATATTTCAATCTCTGATAATATGATATAGATTTTTATGTGTAAGAATGGTCCGGGATTGAGTGCTGCTCCTTGATGTTGCTAAATTGGTACTAATTGACACTAACATGAAGAGTTAAAATCCCCCCACCCCCTCTTCCTCCCCAACTATGATCATTCTTTTGTTAAATTGACCGACTTCATGAGCTTCACCTTTAACATCAAAACTAAGTTTTCTGTACAGAATGACTAGCTTTACGGAATGTAAAGAGATTTGATCTTTTTGTGGTGAGTGGCTGCATGAGTTTATTTTGTGTTATGTAACTTGCTAACTATACGGACATATTTGTTACCTTTAAACATGACTTACCTCCTATGTCCCCGTCATTGCTGTACATGAAGCCGGAGGCGAGGGTTGCCATGGCGAGGGAGAGAAGTGCGTACAGTGCCACGCCTTCCATACCACCAGGGTAGTGTGTTCATATCCTCACCCTAACACATCACAGGGCTGTCGTACCTGTGGAACAGATATAGAAACATTAGAACACATCACAGGGCTGTCGTACCTGTGGAACAGATATAGAAACATTAGAACACTGCAGTAATTTCTGTACCAAAAAAAACAACATGATCATGAATCAATAAACAACGTAGAACGGATCCCGATGTCAGACTTTCCAAACTTTGGTTTGTTTGAAAGAACATGAATGGGTAACCTCTTGACAAATCTCTTCATGAGCTGTTCCGATCCTTATTATCTCTATATAGTCCTATTTCTACATGACATATAACTATTCATGCAAGAGTTGCTTTGTGACAAACTGTATCTGTACTTTACATGATGTACATTTTAGTCCTTCTCTAGATTCTGTCACAATTTGTCAGATGCTAAAAGCCAAACATGAACATGAATGTGGATGTAACAAGCACAACCATGCCGGGTTTTAAAATGCTCTAAAAGCATTCAGCCATCTGGGACACGATTCTTTTCTACAGCAGCAAATTAAGGTCACATTACTCAAGAATTCAGGTCACACTACTCAGCTGAACATGCTAAACTATAGAGGATCTTGAACAATTCCGATTACGTTTTCAGCAAATTAAATAAAAGTTTAGTGGAATAGGAAGAGTTTGAGATTCTGTTTATCATTAACTCAACCAATGCATATATACCATGACTTATTTTGTGAATACTCAGACTAGAAAACTACCAAAAGACAACACCATTAGATTTGCTTTTCCATTCAATTAGTGACCTCATATCCTTTTATGAAAAAATAAATATTTTGTTTTGAATTTCCATCATTTTCATTGACTTATTGTTATCAGTTTAACATTGAACAATAAGTTAACGTACATAAATGTGCAGGTATTATTTTACAGAAACTTGGAAAAAACTCAACTGTCAAGTTGCAATACCCAAAACTAGCTGCCATTATATTCGTCAATGAATTTCTTTCTTTTCTTTTCCTTTTTTTAAAATACCAAACAGAGAAAAACCTCTGCATACAATTTCACACATAAAAATATATCGGAACGTTTCCACCCCTGTATTAAAGTATTGACTCACATGCATCATTGCCTTAAACAGAAGATAATGGGGACAGACAAATGTCTGTTGAGAGGGGGAGGGGGCTTCCAACTTCCTGTAATTAACGCTATTATTTCGGAATGTCCCAAGCTCCTGCCGATCCGGGCCCATCCATCCCCCTACCGTCACTTTGAAATGGATAATTTGATTTGGTCATAATGAGCTACATACAAAATTTGATATTTCAGATTCGCTCTGCTATTATTTATGGCTGTTTAAATCAGTTTAACTGTCAATTTTGGCGGCATATGATGGGAGTATAATTGTGTGATATGGACAAGATAAGGCCAGACTCTCTCGCCTATCTTCACAGATATCCCACACTCCAGGCCTTTAGTCGTACATATATCCCAAGCCTACGGCAACACCAAATGAAATCCTCTGTAATTAATGAAACAAATTTTCACGAAATCATGTCTTGTGCGTTTCTCAATTCTGACAGTTACGCTGTGGAAGCATGCACAGAATAGCGGCAGAGATGGTCGCGTGATATGCTGCAACGTTGTGAATTGTGTAACAGACATTACGTGAAACATTGTCGGGGATAATTAGATTTACAACTACTAGTAAAATATAGTAATGGCTAATTTGTAATACAAATTTATTGTTATGGTTCTATCGAGTTACTATAGCGATATTCTATTTGACTGGAGGGAAAATACAGCAACTTGAAACTGCTTGACAGTATCAACCTATCTTAACGAAATAGCATTCAATGTGAATTTGGATTTGCACACAGTAGATACAAATCAGATACCAGCAGGTTCGGTTCACTTATTCATAAACAAATTACATATGTAGGTGGAAAACCACTACCATAAGCAGGTTCTTTATCAGAATAATGTGAATCAACAAAATCATATTAATTCTATTTCTATCAAATTAAATTATGATTATAAGCATTTATCAACCAATTCCGTTAAAAGTATCAACCAATCCCGTTAAAAGTTTACTATCAGAAATACGAGACCAATTTTGTTCAAACTTTTGATAAAACATTTTACAAAGTAAGCAAATTCTGTATGATTAATGGTGCTATAAATATTCAATTTTCTCTGGGATAACAATTATCTTAACGTACATCATCACAAATAGTTTTAAATAGATCATAAATATATTACTATCTGGAAAGATGTCCATATTATGAAAATTTTGAAGAAAAAAAAGATAAATAATTCTCTTTTAGGGAGATGTTGATGAAGAGTAAATTCACAAACCTCAGTAAAAATAATTAGTTGAATTACACACAAGGCTCTTAAGGTGTCCAAATATGTGTATCCAAACCGACCCTCTGCCAGGACTAGTACTCACAGGTGTCCAAATATATGTACAGTATCCAAACTGACCCTCGATCGGCCAAGACTGCAGGCAGGTTAATTAAACATCCAAAGTCAAACACACCACTGGAAACGTTTCTATGTTTTTCAGTTTATATGCTGTTTCTGATAATGTTAAATGATTAGCTGAGTACACTTAGCTACAGTATACATACATATGTAGGTCTATAAATGTCAAATACTACAGACTTGGATTAAACTACTGTTGTTACAACAGTTAATTCACAAGTTTCAGACATTATTAGGAAAATCCTTGGGATTAGTAATAGAATATGACCTAACTGTTCTGTCCCCTGGAGTTAATCTCCACAGTCCCTAATCCCCTTCACAATGATTTGTAATATCCTCATGCTTGCCTCTCCTAATCCTGCCCCTGTGTCAGACACCCAGGGAGCCAAACTCAGGGCTTACAACAAAAGGGGAGAATTTGCCTGTTGGTTCTGCTATCAATGGTGTTAGGGTTGTATAAGATATATTACATGATAAACAGTAATACAGACATTCAGATTCACACCCAGAGCTGTGAAGTCTGTTAAATAAACAAAACATCAAATTGGAAAGTGAATACAGATATTATCTGGATCAAAGAGAAGCTTGGGATCAAAATCAACAGATAGAACTTTAAAGATGGGTCACAATGCGTGATTGTAAGATGTCAAGTAAACAGTGTGAAGACAGAAAGGAAGAGTCAGGATCAAAGATAAGCTCAGGCCTAAGTGTTAAAAATACCTATACAAATAGTCACATTAAGATCTAGGATCCATTCTTATCAAGATTATATCAAAAACAACAGTAACATCAAAGATTTAAAGCTTGCAAACAAATGTCAGAATTCTTCTTCCTTCATCCATCACTCCATGTACACATTTCATAAACATTACACATAAGTGATTAAATATTACATTACCAGTAAACTCAATTCTCCTTGGACAAACTGTGATCTGGATCAAAGGAAAACTTGTTAGTAACTGTCTGGTAGCTAGAAGCTACCCCCCTGGTGGAGAAGATGTAGAAATGAGATAATGCTTTTCATCTGTTCAAACAGGGACACACTGGGACGGTAAACGTTAAGTCAGACTATGTCAGGTCCTGCCCCGGGCTATTAATCCATATACACACTTATTATATACATAACTAGTGGTGTAAGTGTGCCTCTCTTTACCTGTTATGTCACAGGTGTAACCATCACACAGGTAAATCCACTCACCTTATACTACAGAGTTATTGTAAGTTACTAATTTTGGTGAACATGGCATTACTCTAAAGTTATTATGTACTGGGTTACTATAAGTTACTGGTTTTGTGACAATGGGTTATTGTTAGTCAATAACTTTTCGTGAATACTGGATTACTGCAAGTTACTATATTTTTGTGAATATTGGATTACTGCAAGTTACTATATTTTTGTTAATACTGGATTGCAAGTTACTATATTTTTGTGAGTACTGGATTGCAAGTTACTATATTTTTGTGAGTACTGGATTACTGCAAGTTACTATATTTTTGTGAATATTGGATTACTGCAAGTTACTATATTTTTGTGAATATTGGATTACTGCAAGTTACTATATTTTTGTTAATAATAGATTACTGCAATCTACTATATTTTTGTTAACACTGGGTTACTGTAAGTTACTACATTTTTGCGAGTACTGGATTATTGAAAGTGACTGTTTTGTGAAAATTTATTTTGGTGGTTATGCTTAATTAAAATTGATATTTTCAAAAGGACTTCTGAAGGAATTTATCACACATATCATTCCAACACTTGTTTAAATGTGAATAAAAGTGCAAACTAAGAAAACTATTTCATGACATATATGAACTACGGATTGACTCCCTTATGAAATAAACGTTATACTGATCACTTCCACATTTTGAGATATGTAGTTTAATTTTCATTATTTTGTAGAAGTAGGTGAGTGTGCCAAGAGAGCTAGGTGGCAAATGAAACAGGGGTTTTTATATTGCAGTTTTACTATATCTGAGCTTCTGCAAAATATCATTTCTTTGGTAGATTAATCACAAAAATAGTTCTATTCACAAAAAGGAGCAATTACAACCTAGATCTGCTGTCAAGTTTTTGTTTTTATGTAAAATTTGAATTAGTTTTTAAATGTCTTCATCTGTTCTTTATTGACTTTTTTTATATAGTACATAATCCAACTTTATTTTATTAGCATAACTATCATGAAACATACATAATAAAAAGATTTGATATATGGTATCTTTGATCCGTGTCATTTCTGAGAGACATTAGGTGAAAATACAGCCTTGTACAATGGTCTTGTCAAACAGTTAATGACCCAGTATGGACTTTACAACTGATACACATCAAAACAAATTTTTTATTACTTCTAAGAAATTGATAATTCTGAGAACTTGTTTTTCTACCTACAGAACAACATGAGACTTCCTAATAGTGCTGTCTAATCGGCCCGCGGTGATCCATCAAACACAAAAACAGGATATAATACCTACTAATGGTGACCGCGACCTAATACATATACACTGACATTAATTAACAAGAAGAGGCTTGCTCCGAAAACAAATTAATTCAACTTGATAAATTGATTACCATACACTCAGATAAACAGGGTCATCTAATACAAATACATTACACCAACCGGAGAGACAAGAAAATACCTTGTTCATCCTCAAGTCTTACACTTAAAATAGTAGGGAGACAGGGAAAAAGTTTGTTTATCAAGTTTCATAGAGCAACAGAAAAGAGAAAGATTAAAAAAACCAAAATTGACTGCTATCTATGAGTACAAGCTTTACATCAGAAAAAAAGACAGGGATTGAATTTGTTCATCTGAAAGTTTCAGATTTAACCAGATAATGATCCTGAAATTGAATTGGATTACTAGCTATCAGTATTTATCAAGGTTGACATAAGAGTCTTTACCTCTATATGACTCCTTCAATTTGTTAGTGTTTTAAAATCATATTGAAGATATGTATATAGCTACAATTTCTTAAAAGTAAAAAGAAGTGAGTGAAGTAATTACCCCACCCCCCTCGGAAATTAGAGCAATAAGTTACACCTCCAATATGTCCTGATCTCCTGATATTATAAGGTTAGCAATGACCAGCTAAAACACATATTTCATTATATAAACCTGAATTCTAGTGAATCTTTTTCAATTCAATCATTATGATTAAAATGGTACATATTTATCATATTTATAGATATCAAGTTTTTCTGTTGACATGAATACAAAATAAACTAGAAGTTTGTTTTTGTGAACAAAAACATATGTCTCCCCTTATTAGCCAATAGACAAACTTCGGTATAAAAAATTAACAAAGGGCCATATCTCTTCATATAGTGGGGCACGAGACCCGAATTTAGAATGCAACACTCCTACTTGTCCATGATTTGAGTATAATATGTATTGTATACTGATGGGCCAATGGCCTAAAGTTCGAATAAAACTTGAACTTAATACTTCCCAAGATACATTAAAACTATAACAAGTTTGGTCAACGTAGGTGAAATAACATGGAAGTTATGCCATGGACAAACTTCGGTATTGAAAATAAACAAAGGGCCATAACTCTGTATATAGTGAAGCACGACACCTAATTCTAGTGCACTGCACACTTTCTGTGGGTGATGCAGATATATTCAAGTTTGCTCAAGATATCTTTAACGGTTTAAAATTTACAGGCCGGACAAGAATTTACTGAAAATGTTGCACTTATTTGACCTTTGAGGTAAAGGTCACAGTGACCTAATTCCAGTGCACTGTACACCTTCTGTGGGTGATGTATGCATACCTAAAGTTCATCAAGATATCTTTAACGGTTTAAAAGTTATGGCCCGGACAAGTTGCGATTAGAAGAACCAGAAAAAGAAGTTCAATATGTCTCCCTTCATAATAAGATATTTCTCCCTCCTGCCAACTTAAACATTTCAAATGTAATATTGTCTTGCGTACATAAATCCACAAACCTTTTGATGTTAGTTTGAATTAAATCACAATGACAGTATACACAGGTATATTTCCACGTGTTACTATAGCTTCCATCACAACATACTCCAAGAAGGACGTGAGATTTGGAAATCTTTACACGGAGAAAGAAGATAAATCGTTTTCCATTCAGTAAAACAGGATTTTTAAAGTAGGGTAGAAATAACTGTATATACATAAAATCCCAGCACTAATACAGAAAAGGAAGTCACAAATCCCCAGCTATGTTGGATGAACACAAATATAGCTATAGACAAGTACAGCAACGGGATGACGAAGTTTGGAAGTCAATGAGTTAACGCTGAGTAAGACTAGATCTATATCATCATGGCTGGTTTCCATGTAAGTGGTACATCACCAGTAATTCATCAGCTGAAGAGGACAACTCACCCGCAGTAGGAATAAGGCCAGTATACAGAGGCGTGGATAAAACTCGGTGTCGCTTATTAAATCCACAAATAGGTGTTCACAGTTTCATCACATCTACGCTCAACAATACACGCTGACTGATAACAAGCCTCTAAAGCATATAAAATCCCATTCACAGTCTCACGAATATAAATGTATATCGTTATACACAGAACAGAACTTAAATATTAATCCTCGCTTGTGTGTCGAGCAGTCATATCCTTAAATCCAGAAAGTAAATCAGATTATCAGTGTGATTCTTCCAGCACTACTACACCTCACAGGTAAAAATTTCCAACCAAGAGTTCTTGTTGTTAAATGTACGTGTAATTGGCCATCGTTTTCTGCTAGACAAACTTTGAATGCTTCAAACCTCTGAGACTGTATACATAAGGCTCACCTGACCGAATAACTGAACGTTTACCTGTCCGTTTACCTGTACTAATGTACATAACACTCTAACTGGCAGATCTATTGAGATTCAACAAGAAAGCATTAGGTAATTGGCCCAAAGGTAGGAACAGTAAACATATACTTCCCCAGCTATCGATTGTATGAAAACATTCCTTCCTCACAAAAAGTAGGAAACTAAGGTATGATTAAGCCCCAATATTTAGGTTTGGACAAATGATTGATTGGTCAAGGTATGGAACAGGGTACGACTGTCACCCAAATCCCCAAAATACATAATACAAATCTTTATAAACTCGTAGTTTCCTGTGAGTCATCAAACAACATTGCTCGGTTTTTGTATTGATTAAAAAACACTTGGAGACAAGAAAATGAAGCATGTAAGACCCCTGAGGAAATGAATAATTTAAAACTACAGTTTACTTACATTTGAAAGCCACATAGGCTTGAAATGATTGTGATGTCTTTACTCGGAGTTCATTACATCCATGTTTAGATCCAGTTAAATAGAACTGTTCATTTAAAACAAGACCTAGTTCTCCGGAGTTAAAAGCAATTTTAAAATATGCTTTCGTGTTGAAGTATGTAAATTATTTAGATGGTTTTACTAAGATATTGGGAACTTATTTATTGATTTTCTGTTAAAAAGACCCTGGCATGCAACACAAAAATGGCCTGGCAGTACCAGGTGTGTGTGACCAAGGAGCAGTGTAATTGGCTTGTGTAGCTGAGAGTGACCTAAATTATACCGGCCAACAACCTTGACAGGGTAAGGTCAGGGTCAGGATACCAGATAGACCACAATGTGTGCCAGTACAGGATACCTCAGAGGTGTATCAACCACAACTATATAACCAACCTGCACATATAGGTTAAGGGGATATGCTACCTGCCACATGTTACCCATTTTGTATTAATAATCACCTTTAGTTTTGTTTAATTTGTATATATATTAATTCTAAATACCTGAATATATCGAAGAATGCATTTTTAGATATGTTACCTTACACATTTTGTATTAGTACCTTTATTGCCTTTAGCTTTTTAATTTTTATTTAAAATTCTAAAATACCTGATTATATCAAGGTATGCATTTTGAGTACTTTTTAAACATGTAATCATGCAATTATTAAACTTATTATAATTCTTAAAAGATATGTTGCAAGATTCATAACATATAGTTCTATGTAGGGAAGCAGATATTGTACAATGCATGTATCCTATTAAAGATCATTCTAGTTAAAATCCCGATGAAATCCACAACCTATGAAATATGAAAAGCTGCAATGGCCTCAGTGTTTTCCATAAAATTAAAATCTTTACATACATTGAGATACGGTCACAGTCATGATCGAGCCCTAAGTCCAGAGAGAATATTCTGAGCCCTGAAGACCGTTAAAAGCTACTGTGGTGAGAAAGCTTTTAGTTATATGTGGAATAATTCTGAAATATTTCTGCAATGGCAAGCGTAATCAGACCGTCCCAGAGTACGTAAAACACATCTATATAGTGGCTTGACTATGCAAGTATAAGCTATGAGTGTTGTTGTGCAGAGCCAAACACATCATATCCAGGACAAATCAACATGAATTGCCAAGCTTACACAGAAAAGTCAACTAGGGTCATTTTCGCTTAAAACACCACCATTAGAAAGCGATAACAACACCTCTACAAACCTACCAGGGATTGAGCATCGGAGTGAGGGCTCAACCATACCAACCACTGGACCAAACATCCAATATTTATTCATACTAACTCATTCCCCCTACATATTTAAACTGGACTTGCCCAGTCATTGATTTGGAAAGGTTCAAATGCGACTTTAGGGGGGAATGGGTTAAGGTTTTTACAAAAGGTTACATTTTGCCATAATAGACTTTAAGCTTACTCAACATACGTAGTCATGCAAGTATACAACTTTTCTCATCGAAGTAGTCGCTAAATTTCCATCAATAAATACAAGTCTGAAATTGCTGTCATTGGATAAGACAAAAAATTCATACATTTTCAAACTGTTCCTTTCTATTAACCCTTCTATGTAACTTTAGTAGACTCTACCAGGCATTGATATGGATGAGTCCATTATGGTCTACAGTGGTGAAAGTGTTAAAGGTTTGGAATACCAATTACTTCCTCCCTTTAAAAGGAAACAGCACCTAATTGTTCTCTCCTATTCAAATTGAACAGCAGTTATTCTCTTCAATCAAAGGGGAGGAATTATTCTCTCCCTTGAAAAGTGAATAACATTTTTCTCTCTAACAGGATTAATGTACTCCCTTCCTTTAAATGAATAACTATTATTCCCTCCCTTATTGCAGGGAAACTACTTTTTTTATTTACATCTTCAAGATTCCTCCCCACTTTGTCAAATACTGAAGAATTACAAAATTGTACGATGCTAAAGAACTCATTGGCATTGTTGCATTGAAAACCTGGTGTAAAGATAATGAATTCTAAACCATTTACAAGACCTAGGTAGTAAGTTACCAGAGCATGTAAACATCAGGTTGTTGATGTTACAATTGTAACAGGAGAAAGAGAAATAGCGGCCAACGGTCAGACCGAGGATCAAACTCTGGACCCTCCGAACTCTAGACGGATGCTTGTACCAATTGAGCTACCTAGTTGCCAATTTAATTGACCCAGTCCAGTTCCGCTACACAATCTTTGTCGACCAAGATGCCTTAAACACTACACAAGTCTAATGTATACTTTCTTGTTTTCACGATCAAAACTATTTTGAAGCAGTAAACAGTTTTTCCTTCAAAACAATACATATACATCACTTTACATTTTTTTTTTTATTGTTATGCTACGGGTTCTTTAACATAATATTAAACTGTCAAAACAAGCCATTGTTAACCACACGCACATGCAGGTGATACATGTCTACCTGTGTCACAGTGATGTAACAGACAGGACAGAGTGTGCTTGGTTTAATTATCGCCTCACTGAATACCTCGGGGACATGGAACAGTTAACTGTTGTGGTTTATATAATATTACCTGACAGGCTGTCTAACAAAATGAAGACAACTATAACTTTTAACACACATGTTCACCTTGGATGTATTCATTTATTTCAAGTCCCATGTAGGACGGCCTTGAAATTTGTCAGGCGGGAGAATTACATCGCAGTCAACCAAGCCCTCTGGGATACCAAGAAAACAGATTAAGGAAAACTATCAACATTAATAGAGAAACAGATAAATACTTATTACGCCTTGAAAATAAAAAGACAAACAACAAATGACAAGGGAATTCGAGAGTTGATCTGTTAACATCACAAACCATCATATCTGCGCAGTTTAGCGAGGTCACAGGAAGTAACATGACACAAATTAATACTGATTAATGCATGCATGACTGCACACACTAATTAGAAAAAAAAGTAGGTTTCTCAATTTCCATATTTTGTCAGAACCTTTATCGAGAATTAAACTTAACATCAACAGCGGTGCAAATCAGCTCCTAACCTTTCAGCTTTTGACCTTACACCCTAACTTCTGAGCCATTGACTTTACAAATCTCAATCCTGCTGTGGGTTATTACACAACATATTCTAGAGTCATACTAAGAATATTCTTTGAAATGAAGGACATTGAACAAATACAGATTCAGACAGAAAGTACATTATAAACCAAGTCAAGAAAAACAAATAAAACATTCTTTTCTAGATCATCACAACATGAGATATCTTTCAATTGAATGATAGCAGTTTCATTTTCCATCTTGTACACGACCAACATTGTCCAAAGTCCTTTTTTCATGTATATTTAAAAATAAAATCTTTATACCTATCCTTGATATATAGTCACATACATACCAATGGGAATATAATGATAGACAAATGGTAGCGGTAAAGGTTTCAATGACATTCAAAACCAAATAGAAATGACTTGGTAAATATAATGTAATAGATTTAACAGACAGCCAATAACGTCAGTCATCGCCCAGTCCTGTCTCTCACCCTCTCAATTAACATAAACATACAGGTTGTAGATATCAATCAAACTTGTATTCTTCTCAGTGAAAAGAACAAAAACAGTATTCATGGCAAATCAAACAAGTAAAAATGATTTATGAATTGACAATCTATACAATATATAAAACAGATGTATCGACTGTCAAATAAAGATAATAAAAATCCATTAGAGTGGATGGCAGCCTTGGTCTAGATCTAATGTGTGTGTCGTGGTGGTAGTGTACGGGTATTCAGACATCGTATATCTGCCAGCTGGTCAATAATGTCTACCTGTTACTCGCTACCTGTCGTAACCTTTACATAACATTACCTGTGTAATGCTGTACTGGTCATTAGTGGTGTAACCTGTAATAATGGTATCGTATACAATCCTTGATTGTCAATTACAATCACCTAGTTCCAGATATTATCTTAAAATATAGGGAACAAATAGATTTACTATTTTTTTTTTTCAAAGTTATTTTTCTTTACATCACATTGATCAATTTTGCTATATCAATATATATGTTCCACATTGCTCCAACACACCTATCTCCTACAGAGTGCATCCACACACAGCCTCTGTAGACTGGACACACATACAACCTCTGTAGAGTGGACACACACACAACCTCCATAGACTGGACACACACATAACCTCCATAGACTGGATACACACACAACATCAATAGACTGTATACACACAACCTCCATAGACTGGACACACACAACCTCCATAGACTGTATACACACACCCTCCATAGACTGGACACACACAACCTCCATAGACTGGACACACACACAACCTCCATAGACTATATACACACAACCTCCATAGACTGGACATATACACAACCTCCATAGACTGTATACACACAACCTCTGTAGACTGTATACACACAACCTCTGTAGACTGTATACACACAACCTCCATAGACTGTATACACACAACCTCCATAGACTGTATACACATAACCTCCATAGGCTGGACACACACAACCTCCATAGACTGTATACACACAACCTCAGTAGACTGTATACACCCACACCCTCCATAGACTGGACATACACACAACATCTATAGGCTGGACACACACACAACATCTATAGGCTGGACACACACAACTCCAGTAAACTGTATTCATACTCGCTTTCCATTCGAGTGAACTCACAAGGTATGTTCCTTGAGAAGACCTACACAACCTCCCAGACTTGTTATTGATACAACCTCCCCAGACTGGACACACAAAATCCCTCAGACAAACTCTGAGTCTCCAACAGAGTTGATAAACCCAAGCCTGCACTAATACATCTCAATGTTTATGGTTTTAAAACAACAAAAACTTATTTAATATAACTGAACCCTTAAGTCATGCACATAGACAACAATATTCATTCACAGAAAAAAACTGGAAACAAAAAAGTTGTTTTAATCTTTACAGTACCTGTTTGTGTCTCCCTTGGCAATAACACTACCTGTTGGAAGTGTATGCAATCCCACGGAGATCAAAGACATAACCACAAAGTTACAGGTAGCAATTTGTCATACCTTGTTAAAATCAGACAGGTGGAAAATTGATGGGCATGATTTTAAACTTGCTAACTTTAATTTCCTCTGACAGTGTGTGCCCAAGTGCTGTGCAGTATGCCACTTCACGTACAAGGGGGGGTTAAAAAGCACTATGCCCCTTCACGTACAAGGGGGGGTTAAAAAGCACTATGCCACTTCATGTACAAGGTGGGGTTAAAAAGCACAACATTAAATCTCAAGAACCCTTAATTAGCAGGCTAGCTCTCATTGTTTTTTTCTACATGAATCGTGCTTTCCAAATATTCACAATCACAGAATATAAATTCCAGAATATTAATTCATCAATACGTGATGGGAAGAATTTCCATAAATTTATGTATAACGATTCATCAACATCAGATTTTGATTAGTGAATGCATTAACCCTATTTTTGTACCAAAACAAGCAAAACATTTCGAAGGGGGTTAAATTTAAATTGTTTAACAGTTATTCCTTTATCTTACCTGCTTGGGACCCACTTTTGAAATTTCTGGCACGATTACTGTCAATTTTCCCTTCAGTATGACACAGGAGATTACAGCAACATGTACACACAAGAGAAAGATAGTCGCAGCATGGTGAAAAGATATTATACTGTAACCCTTTAAGAAAGAAATGTTTTATAATCAGTATATCGCGAGGGTGTATTATTATTACGACTGATACAATGAGTGTTCTAATATGGTGAAGTAAGAGACCTGAGGAAGACAGACCCAACACTTCTGTACTGGAGACAGGACATGAACAGTGATTTCCCTGTTAAATTGATGTTACTTCCTCTATTTAGTACAAAGACAGACAAAGAAAGGTTGCAGGCCTTTTTAGAGAGTAAAGTGGGACATTTTAAGTTCATTCTCAGTAATTTTGAAGAAAGGTATAAACATAACTTATATATGATTAGCAGGTGGATAAGCTCCCTGCTTTGCAGTGACATTAGGTCCACTGGTATTGAACCCCCGAGGTAGGAGAAGTTTTTTTTAGCAAAGTAGATTATCAAAGTACAAACATTTATATTGTGTTTAACACTTTACATGTAGTAGATAAGCCAAAATGTATTGAAACCCTTCCTTGTTAGGTTGGAATGAGATAAAACGCAGAATGCTGATATACCATACTCTCTATCTGAAGCGTAAATTTTTCAGTGCCAATGAAAATAAAATTTTACTTACAAGTTCATAATGATTTTATATTTTACTCCTAAAAGATATAATATATTTTACTGAAAATATTAATTTGGGATAGTTTCATGGCCAACAAACTGTGAGGTTGTATTTGACATCAACTCTGAATATCAAATCAAAAGTGTCATCCTTATATTTTCAGTTTTATTTCCTTTTTTTCTCTATTGCTGTTTCATTTTTTTTTTTTTTAAATACAATCAATGGAAAGTGACTTAATGTTAAGATACTATGATCAATGGGAAGTGACTTTATGTAAAGGTTCTATGATCAATGGGAAGTGACTTTATGTAAAGGTACTATGATCAATGGGAAGTGGCTTAATGTAAAGGTACTATGATCAATGGGAAGTGACTTAATGTTAAGATACTATATGATCAATGGAAAGTGACTTTATGTAAAGGTACTATGATCAATGGGAAGTGACTTTATGTAAAGGTACTATGATCAATGGGAAGTGACTTTATGTAAAGGTACTATGATCAATGGGGAGTGACTTTATGTAAAGGTACTATGATCAATGGGAAGTGACTTTATATATAAAGGTTCTATGATCAATGGGGAGTGACTTTATGTATAAAGGTACTATGATCAAAGGGAAGTGACTTTTGTAAAGGTACTATGATCAATGGGAAGTGACTTTATGTATAAAGGTTCTATGATCAATGGGGAGTGACTTTATGTAAAGGTACTATGATCAAAGGTAGGTGACTTTATGCAAAGATACTATGATCAATGTGATCAATAGGCAATGATGCCTAATGTTCCTGAATTTAAAATCAATCTTAGATGTTAAAGAGACACTAATGATGTTTCTGATTCCAATAATCAAGGTTGCTAACTGGCAGAGATCACGATACTGTGGGATAGAATGTTTCTCACCTGTCTCAGCTCGGATCTGTATCAGTATCCCTGATCTCCTATCCTACTCCTGTCACAGACAGAGTGGATCAATCGCACGGATACCTCCCAATGATGCTCATTAATCATATTCATACATATCGTTGATTAAAGTGGCTGCCGTGGCAACAAATTACCCGGGTATCATAAGTTTATCTACTGGTGACGGATAGAATTACCTTTAATCCAGCTTAAAGCACAAATCAAGCCGACTTATACACCACCGCTAACGAACCAGTGTCCATTGCGATTAACATCAGTCATTTATAACGTCACAGGTAAATGATATAAATCCAAGTAAGATGCAATGATTGCGATCACAGAACACTGAAGATTTCCGACCAACAAACAAACAAACTGGGACGCTGGTACATACAGCCACACTATCAACTATAGATACTGAAGATTACATCTTTGGGTAGAACGCGAAAGCAACAGCCTCGTGGAATCAATACGAGAGTATAACAGACAACGTTTTCACTGGGGGAATCTCTGGCGCTCACTCCGCTATTTACCTGGCAATTGTGAAGTTTACATCTGAAAAACGTTCTCTACTCTTGGGTCATAAGACTTGTTATACTGTATACAGAAGTAAAAGCCCCTTAGCCATTTGAGTATACAGACGTCTGCGGGCGAGTCGGCTGTAGCTCATGTCTGCAGGGTGTACACCATAACATCATGTTAGATCACTCTTGTTATCTGTCTGGGACACTTCTCTATAAGTAGGGTCAGATTCCCAAGGTGGATCGCATCATTCTATTTTTTTTTTAAATCTAATGGCTTGACCAAAATAATTTGTTCAAACAAATTTCCTTGTACATAAATAGATATCAAAGTATATATTTTCTTTTGGTTACCTTTCTATGTTAATATCTTATATGTTCAAAATCTGTGAGGAGGTTGTACAGTAGTCGCCCCAGCGTGTCACAGAGACTTAAACATCCACTGTTGGCCGACACTGCCAATATTGTAAGTACATGATGATGTTAAACCCCGACTGATACGTACACATACCGTACCTAATATCTCCCATCACATTCTTATACTAATTGAATATAGTGCCCCAAGTGTTTTACAAGGCTTTACATACTAAAAAAAAAATATGTTTTAGTAATGAAATTTGATATAGAGTAACACTCTTGATAAATGTTACGAGCAACTCTATCAAATATTCATAAAATCCATTTTTGTTCTATGTCCATTACTATATTAAGTATTTACAGGTTAACATGGGTCCAAGCAATTTAATAAATCAGCCGGTAATTGCTTTATTTTAAATGTCAGCTACCAAATACATCCACTGTTTATATGCAGTAGAAACAAAATGTATAGGATTCGTGCATAACTATAAAATTATTCACAATTTATGTGAATTTAATGTCTTTGTCGATATTTTGCATGCAAGGAACTCAGAAACTCTTGTTCAAAAGGCCTTGAGCTTCCACAACATACAGAGAGGAAATGCACAGAAGCATAAACTAACATTAAACATCAGACACAATTGTCTGAAAAGCATTCATATACACGTGTTCTACACTCCAGTACATCAAATTTGTCTCAAAATTAGCTGGAGAAATCTTTCAGGCAGAACAATATATTAGTCCTCACAGAGAAGTTGTCATCATATCAACTCCATAACTCAGGCATGTATACCCTTTGAACTGTACAATAAATATTAACAGATTATCCTGAAATCAAAAATCTTTTACAGAATAAATTTTAACATTCAATAAAATCAAACTGCAACTTTCGCTGGTTTCTTTAAATAAAATAAAGTTTCTTGATAGCTTTATGAAATTTTTAAATTACAGTCAAAGAGTAACCAAAGAATTGTGAAAAATAAATAAGATCTTACTTTCACTTTTAAGTCCAGGATCTTGTTTGTACTTGCGATGTTGTTTTTTACTGACAGCTCCACATGAGTTAATCCCCACTAAAAGTCTGACTCACAATGACCAGTGTCCAGTTAACTAATCCCTGACCATGTGTAGGTACTTAAGGTGGCACACTCCGTCCACTTAACACCCTAGGTGTGACCCGGTCAGTCAGGGGTGGGATGTGATGTGATGTGAGGGACTCAACCCATCAGTTAGGGCATCAGAGTCCAAGCTGTCACAAACTGACCTGTGGTCTGTGAGCGGTCTGATAATGATGTGCCAATCACTCTTCCTTATCCAAGAATGACCACTGTGATTCTAAAAGACCACTGCAGAGTTGAAAGTCCTGTAATAATCCCTCACAACTGACCACTGCTTTTCTTCGTCTCTGGACTATTAATTACCATTTACTATCGAAACAACTGTTTTGAGTACCCGCTAGTGACACAGCCTGCTGTGAAAATAATTGGCGAAATTGGTCACTTTCTGAAGTCCTTTTCACACAGCCCACTGCAGGTTGCCACCACAACTCTCAATGGTCAAACAAGATTAGAGGGTCCTGAATACCCTAATAGGTATAGATAAAACACCACTATAAACTCATCACTAACACACTGGTCACTAATGCTACTGACCACTCACCTTTTCATTTCATGTCCGAAATCAGTGGGATATGTCTGACCAGACTATAGTGACCAATAGGTGAGTGAACCACAGTGGCCAAAATACAGGTAACTGGACCTTGTGAAGCCCACAGGTACTACATGTGTATGAATGGCCAGGGTGAGTGACCCTCAGTGATCAAATCAGGTATAAAGGGATCAGGCCAACCTCCGCCATGTTATGAATCACACAGCCGTGGTCAGACAATAGCTGACCATTGACTATTCCCGGGGCCAATTTTTCCGCCAATAGGTCTGCATAATGACTGCCAATGTAATGATGATCAGGGTAGCTTGACCGCTAAATCAATAAACAGGTACAGGTATTAGTACAGGTGTATGATAAATAGACATGTTGGTCAAAAAGCTGGTCAGTCAACACTTCCGCTAGTTGGCCAAAAGGAGTGACCACCCACCTACACCTGTCCAATGGTCAAGCGAGAAAAACTAAAACTAGCCAAATTAATCGCAACACGTTCACTTTTCTTGTCAGTTTACAAGTTTGACACAAAATAGCTAGATGTCAGATGGTCAGTTTAGAAAGATGT
Source organism: Chlamys rubida (assembly GCA_032359455.1). Taxonomy (NCBI): domain Eukaryota; kingdom Metazoa; phylum Mollusca; class Bivalvia; order Pectinida; family Pectinidae; genus Chlamys; species Chlamys rubida. The sequence continues at coordinate 19,967 of JAUMHH010114421.1, forward strand.
ACATTTACCAAATGCCTCCATACATATAGCTGTCTCACATAGAGGGACGCCAGATAGCACTACTTAACACCAGGTGAATGGTACCTGTACCAAGGTATCACCAGTGAATTCAGTGGAATCTACGATTATCAGATACTAAATCCTGGAAAAAGCTTCCAAACCTTTATGTAATCCAACAACATACTGATACACAGAAAATGTTTAGAAATAACCTATTGATGGTTAGTTACATGATTCCCTGGGGTTAAATAAGCTGAGGGTTTTGCCAAATTTGAAAATTCTAAGGGTGGAATTTCCCTATCTTACACCCCTGAGCATGAAAGAGTATTTTTCTCTCATTCCACCTACCAGAATAAGCTCAGAAACCATGAAAATGTGTTTGGACTGGCTAGCATTTTGAAAATATCAACTTTGCCCCTGAATTTTTTGGACGAAACCAAATTTGTCGGTGAGATTTAGCATAACCCATATTTGCAAACATGGGCAAAATCATCTCATCTTTCTAACTTGTATGGTTAATATATTGTAAAAGGTTTTAATTTCATCACGTCACCTTTTCCACATTGCGGCATTAGACTTTTCCAAATTCGTACCGTCACATCATTGTTGAGCAATTGTGACGTCACATCACGTGAAACGGGGTGTAAGATAGACTTTTCTTACACCCCATTTTACCCTGGACAGCTCTATCTTCATTACACACACGGAAATGAGAGAAAACCCAATACATCCCCTTTTCAGTACATTTTTTTTAATTTTGAAATTTCACTGAAATCACCTTAAAAACTCTCAATCCACTGGGGTGCCATCACCTCCATTTGACTATTCCAATTCCGTCAAATAGCAAATGCAAATAGCATACATTACTCGGGACATTGAGAGTACATGTATTACTGATATGCCTCCAACACATACAGGGCCAGCTCACATATAAATGTTGAGGTATTCTGAAGCCAGGTGGCATATAGGACAAGTCATTATCCTGATAAGGAAGCTCCTGTGAAATCCTCCAATGCTATTGATTGTATGAATTGTATACAGGAAACTTTCGCCCTTTGCCGATAAAATCAATATTCGCTAAGAGTTGATTTTGCCCCTCACTTTTAAACACTATTTGTATATGTATGTGTGTTGGCTTGTTTACGAATGGAGGCACAGTAGTCTAGTGGTAGGACGCCGGGCTCGTGACCGAAGGGTTGCGTGTTCGAGTCACTGCACGGCATTGTGTTATTCTTTGAGCAAGATACTTTACTCCGCTTGTTCCAGTCTACTCAGCTGTAAATGAGTACGTGGTTGTGCAGCGCTAGA
>JAUMHH010114532.1:0-21272 GCA_032359455.1 Chlamys rubida
CAGCGATATTTCAGCAGCCGTCATGTTTATTTACATTGGATATTGTAGTTCCGGTCAGTGTTGTATTAATACGCTAATAATTGTGTATCGTGCTGCATGGTAATTAAAGGCCCATCAACGACACGACACAGCTTTCAAAGAGGATATATAGTGACAATGCCATACAAATATAAATATACATATATAATACATCATTTAACAATTATGCAACGTGTTAAAAGTCACCATATTCTTATTGCCAATGCTTGTATTTATACGACATTACTTTGTCAAATTATTGAAACTGTAATTGTATATCATGTACTGTTATGTAAATAATATCTATTTCCATCTTGGTATATTATTGTATGTAGTATGCTGCCCATTGCATTAGTGATGCAATTATGTAATTTTTAATGGAAAAGGACGTTTTTAAGTTGTAATAACTTGTGTCCAATTCCTTTTGAATTATTTAAATAAAATATGTTTAAACTATACATGAACACTTTCCTCCACGCGGTACAAAGGTGTAACGTGGAGTCACCTCGCCTACCGCTCCACGCTCACTCCACGTTCGCAGCAAACGTGTATAGCCGGTGGAGAGTGGATTGGATATTCTCCACGGTGGAGAGTGGAGTTGAATTGTTGTATACCTCCCCTCCACGCTATAGAACGTCACCGCGAAACGTGGGGGTCGTATGCCTCCACGCGGTGTGTAGTGTACGCACGTCTGGACTCAGTTATATTTCTTATATTTCATTTCCTAAAAGAGACATTAAGATACAAATTGAAACTGATATAGTATTTTTCATATTTATTGAAATCAAAATATACAACGATGTTTACAATAATTCTCATTTATCTAAAATACGAACTAATTTGAAAATTTAACTTATCATTTACTAAATGCAGATAAATGCGTCTGCTGTGATATGTAACAAGTTCGTTATTAAGATCTAGTTTTGTCAGATATCGTTAGCTAAATAATACCGTACATAGGCCAAATTACAAAAATAATGTTTCATGTCAAGAAGTATTTTTATTATTTGAGTACTATGCTTTTGAATTCTAGGACATGCATATTTTCATTTCAGATTAATAAGAATGAAAATATCACTGATTAAAACTGGACTTAAGAATTGTTAGGATAGCATGGCTTGATACAACTGAACGCAACAACAGAAGGATATTAAGATAAGAACAAAAATCACATTGCAATGGTTTACCATAGATTAAGTTTTGCCTTTTCAGTCGTTCCTTAAACAGATCAGAACATATCCAAGATGTTCCAAATGGAGCTCAAGTTAGTCCACTACAATCAGGCAGCGGTATACAACAGGTAACATTTTTTCCTGCAATCATCAGTCTACAAATCAACAGCCTTCCAACTCCTGGGTTCGAATCCAACTGGAGACAGTTTCATTACTACATACATGTACATGTGTGTATTTGTCATACATACAGTGGATTTTTCGGCCTTAAGCTAGAAAATTGCTAGCTACTTGTCAGTGTCAGTACAAGTCAGTGGTTTACCCCGGTTTCCTCCACCATTACTCAGCCGACACTATCCGTAAATGAGCTTAATGTGTAAATCGGACATTAAACACCATTTCTCTTCCCTTTATTTATGTATCAGGCAGGAGTCGTTATCCTTTCCTCGTCATAGTGTAAACCAACATATCACAGCAACTATATAATGCTTAATCTTTCTAATGTTGAAAGAAATTGACATACTTGTCAATATCATAGGCTGAATGAATGAGAACACAGCCAGAATTTGTGTCAATTAGTAACTCCCATAAGTTGAAGTTTCAAGGCTATTTTCGTCATACAATTAGGGACCGCGGTGGCTCAGTGACTCCAGTCTATCAACGCTAGACTAAATCAATAACTTCATGATATAATAAGTCGACACATGTTAACAAATGAAATGCATTAAAGTTTTTTCGTTATTTATGGGTTTTTTTTGTCTAAATTCGTCAGCACATTTACTGTTTCGAACATCATTATAACGTTTTTGAAGTAAGTTACGTTAACGAACAGTATTGCTCCATTCATCTCAATCAAAACCAACTCCAACAAGCGTAAAAGTAACAAGAGAAATCAATTATGTCCATGTTGAAAATAGAAACGGATTATGTAGCTTGTTATTTTAGGGTGAGTTGACTAGAGTTTTTTTTTTATTTCACATTCTGTAAGTCAACTCGACCATAGTTATATTTGTTATTTATTTCACATTCTGTAAGTCAACTCGACCATAGTTATATTTGTTAGATTATATTGATTCTATGAGTTCAATTAGTCGTAAATTGACTAATTAATACTAATACTAATCAAAAGGTTTAAATTAGTCACTGTTGTTTTACTGGGGGTTCATATTCCTCCCTCAGTAGGACACTAGTTCTTGTGTCGTAGACACCATCCTATGACGAACATTTATATCTGGAAGATCGTCTGTACTCGTAATTTCATCATATCCAGGCGGATTATCTCTACTGTAATCGGTCGTTCGGGGTGGGGCAAAGATCGTGACAGAGATCCCCCAGACCGGATGGAACCGGATATGACATAAATTGCCGGAATGTGGCGGGAAATAATTCAAAGCAGACGACACGGAAAATTTGCAATATCTTAAGTAGGTATATACTATTCAATGTTTGAGCTTTATGATATACAGAACGGTGCATCATTAGACTCAAAGACGTCAGTAATTTATCAAACTACAACGATTACGGTCACATATCGATACTTGTAGACAACTTCAAAGGGTTACTAACAGTGGCGGCGTGTTATCTGTCAGAAGTTTGTGTTACGCAAGAGATATGACCACGAGATAGACGAGTATTTAGTCCGGCTGAGGGAACAGCGACTAAAGACATGGTGTCGTGGTGTAATTCGGATCGGGACCTTGTTAAAATATGGACAAGATATAGACAAAGTATTGCAAAAAATGTCAACTGTGTACATACCCGTTTTTGCAGTCGATTATTTGTAAAATTTGACTTGTGTGTTTTATCAGATCGTAGCTAATATAACCTGGGTGGTCAGTGGTGTCCTATGTCCGGTTGCTATTGTCTCATTAGACTACTTGTGGAATGGTATGGATCCCCTTGATTGGTCAACGATATCTGTGAAATTAAACATTTGACACTCAGTCTACACAGGTTTATTACATGTATGTTATACATGGATTCCAAGTTTTATTTCGGAAACATTCTACTGTACCTTAAATAGCATTACTTCGATTTCGTTCCAAGACACTTAAAGTATCCTTGTGATTCAATTACAAATTCGTTTTAAAATGGAATTGATCCATCTCTGTTGTTCTTGAAATCGCTCAAAGGAGTGAAATATATAACGTTATCTCAATGGAACACATCCTGTCTTATCCTTCAGGGTTAGACAACATTACGCAAAAAATCGTCATGGAAATGAATTTTTTTAAAACCCTGCTGTGTAAGAGATTTTGTAGGCGGTAGGAAAATTTCTATATAGTGAATCTCGATTATGATTAAGGTTTTCAAGTGCACATGTACTATAGTTTTTATATATTTTCCCACCATGATAAAATATTAGCTGTGCCCTTGAACCAATAGGGAAGATTATACTTGTTTTACATGTGGCGTACCCCTACTGGATACGCTGAAAACTCGTGACAGTATTAACGAGTTTTGGTACAAAATCCATACGACACTACAACTAAAGTACAGATTGAAACATGTGGCTTTATAACCTACTCGCGTTTCATTCATAATTCCACACATGTACACCAGTAACGTGTATATTATAATGACATACATATACATGATATCACAAATTCCATGACGAAATTATAAGACATACTGTAAATGACGTCGATAGGTCTAGATGAAATGAAATATAATTGACGCACATGTTTTCAATTTTTAGGAAGTTGGGCTATCGTTTATGATAAAGATTTTTTTTATGTCCTTGACAGAACAGTCGACCTTGAGCAAAGCGCGCGCTCAGCAAGGAAGCACGTGTTAACATTTTACAATAATTTTGAAATAATTACGAGGAATTCTAGCATAAATGTACCAAAGATAAGAAGTACCGGCTATATAAGTGTACACATACGTACTGATAGATCAACGCTTTGCAGCCACATGTGTAGTGGTCGGGTAGCGCACTCGCTCATTTGAGATGTAAAACGACATTTGATTGGTCAATCAAAATAATTTGCAACAGTATGTAAACGTGAAGTTCCTTTACCCCACAAAACATCTTGTCGCATACGAACATCCCGGTAGAAATGTTTAATTGTCCCTTTCGTATTTACGTTCATTTATATATACACAGTAAAACATCGTTATAATGCCATCAATTATTTACGCGGTGAAATGTTAGCGTTATAAAGCCGGTTTTGGCAGTATATAGAAGGAGACATATATAGGAATTGTTAAAAAAGGGAAAGAAAAACCTTGAAATATGTTGTCGGTAGGCGTGCCAAAGGACACAAAAAAACATTATATCAAGATGTTACTGTGATAAACTATTTTTATTAAAAACGGAAAGCAACATGCTTCATAAACCATCAGACATTGATAAAAACGCAACAGTTGGTTAAACTCGGTCACCAGTGATGAACAAAAATATTAAAGATGTACATGTAGCAATGAAAAGTTTCAACGTATACGAAAGAGACTTAAAAGTAATCAGTAGTCTTTAATTTCAGCAGTTGTTATTTCAAACTGGGAAAACTTTCAGAAAAGCAAGGCAAGAAATTTCTGTGAATTTCGTGTAATGGCTTTCTTATGTAATTTTACTGATACAAACGTATGCTTCCGTTGAATGTTTACAATGCAGATATAAGACGTAAAAGTATCATGTTTTATCATGGCTATCTCCCAAGTACTACAAGCAACAGACAAACACATAAATCTGTCATATCTCCATGCTGTGCATACTAATATTCCAGACGGTTTAAAATCTTAACATAGTTTTATGCGTTAATACCATCCTAATCTTATTACAGGAACAACATGTCAACACGTTGTATTAAATATGAAACCCGACATGCATTGCTGTAACGATTTTATTTTTTTCTATTTTTAAGTCGAATTTCCAATTTTTAAATAAGAAATCAGACATTTGATCTGTGACTAAAAGTGTAGTTTATGTCATTGACGCGTGCTCAAAATCTCAATAAATGTGCCATGGTTTTGTTTTTCATACTTTTTTTACTTTAATTGAAATGTGTTGCTGACGCTATTGGTTACAATCATCCAACAGGACACAACATAGGTATTGGAAGCCTGGGTTTGCCATACATCAAATGTCGTGGTTCTGTTCTTGCAAGAACAGATAACAGTTTATTTTGTCGATAATTTTGGGGGGATAGTAATCAAGCAAATGTAGCATGATATACTAATTCCATGACATTAAAATTGAATGAGGTAGCTACAAATTAAGACTTGAAGTTAAGAATACAAATACTGCCTGTTGATTTCACCTATGATTTTACCAACCAGCGATCGTTCATTTTTAGTACCTTTATCACAAAGTGGAAAACTAAAACAGACATTTCTAGTCTCAATCGATGGACATTAGATTATGCATTCGCAAAACAACTCTAAAACACGATTTTCCGTAATATTTTCTAAGTGATTTTTATAACAAAATTGAAGTTAAGTGCCGTTATGAACATTACACAGTATAGTATTAACCTTTGTACAAGTACGGATATAACATTAATCAATTAGCAGTATGTGTGTGTTCTGGCCGGCCTATCCTCTTTGTTATAATAAGACAATACCCTACCCCATTAATCATTCACTCACAACGGGTGACCGTTCAACACCACGACACATGTCTAGTCCATTGGGGCAGTGTCAGGGTGCGGACTACGACCTGCCCACAATCTCGACTTCTGTTCTAGCAAGCCCCATCAACATACTCATACGAAGTTGAAGCAATGATTGTATCATGACATTAGAATATAAATAGCGTGGGATCAGCGCCGTTTGATGTTACTTACGAACAAGATGGCAAATGGTCTTGTTTCGCTCACCTGCTTTTACTGTCAAGTTGGAATTGTTACTGCTAATTTCATACCATAATCGGCATCTCAGATGTTTTATTGATATTAACATTATAAAAGAAAGCTTTATCAGGGAATTGGTCTCGTGATACTTGATAGAGGAGAGAGAGAATACCGCGGGGTCAACAAAACCATAAATCGAACTCAAAATCTATAAAACAATGACAAAATATGAACAGAAAGAATATGTGCATGGCGAACCATGAAAAAGTACATATGTACAAAAGGAGTTAGTCTAGTTGTACCGGAAGGGTAAACGTGTTCTGCTTCATCGACGACACCCGCCTTGTATATTTATGTGAAATCCAAGTAATGTCAAGCTCTCATAGCGAGAACTGGGGAAGTGACGCAATGGGCCAATACTTAGCTTAATAAAGAACGTCAGCATTTGTATTACACAAAGATCAAGTGAATTTGCAATGAGATCATGAAGGCGACCAACGAATTTGTCAATAGTCTTCATCAACCTGCATCTTTGAAATTGTGTTGTAAGTTTGGCCGTCAGCAGCCGTCATCTATCACGGAAGTCAGGATATTCGGAGCAAGCTCTTGAATAGCGAATCAACTACTACATGCAACAAAAATGTTTAGGAAAAAGGGATCAGTAATGTCGAAAATGTCCCAGCTAATCACGGATGATGCGGTTAACCTTTGATAATGAATGACCTGCTTATCAAAACCACTTTGTCATATTCAAGAAATGATACTTTACACAAACAAATTTTCTCCTGCCGCTATGCCGTTAGAGAAGCCACTTTTTCCATGTATATAATTTTAATTTGTTTAGTTCCGGCTAATATCTAAGGTAAAAAAATGGTAAGAAATTGCCGTTTCATAATTTCACACCATCCCTTTTTCCCTTACTTCCCCTATTTGAATGAGCCACTCGGACCCGCTGGTATTTGTGTTGGGGTGTGCTTCTTTTCTTATAATGAATTCACTTGGCCATTTGATGTTCTTTGCTGAATAAGTTTCGCATCCCTATACCCATACCTAGTTCGTTTGTAATATTACCGTCGTTCCCTATTTAATCATGTTCATAAGTGAGTCGCAGGCTTCATTTATGCAATAATGAATTTTCTTGACTTTTAGATGTTCCATATCAAATTTAGTCAAAATCCCTCCAGCCGTTTTAGATCAGTAGTCTTTTAAAGAAAGGGTTGACGATCGATTGAAGACGACACGACGATGCATGGACGTCATGTCATCGCACAACCAAGAGACCGTATATTTTTGTTCACACTTCTCAATAGATCTAATCTGAAAATTTGATACACGCATTGTACTATTGAGCTGAAAGAATCGTCCGTAGTCTTGCACAGTCCTGGATTACACTTCAGAGCTAACTTAGTTTCTCAGACACTTAATTAATAGTTTCATAAGTAGCGCATCATTAAATACATATTGAAATTCGCTGTATTTAGAATACTTTTTAAAAGTAGGGAAAAGGTTCATGGCATTTTGAAGCAATTCGGTATTTTTAAATTTTCAGACAAGTCATAACCAATACGTATATAGTAAGTACTTATGTATGTCAATATGTCATAGAGGTTTGAGGTTCATAGGTCACGCAAGGATTGTCGTGCGGCTAAAAAGGACTCGTTAAAAGTACATTAATCAAACAGAAACGATATGCCTGTGAGAATGTTACCTACCCCCAACACGTCATTAGATCAGACCTATGATATTGATGATACTTCTCCAGATTTATGAACATGAGGTATGTCTGTGATATATATACGCCACAAAGATATTAAGGCATGCATGATATCGAAATTTGAACCATTGTTGGCGCCTTTCCTTCGTTGAAACATGTTTCAAAATCGCATGATAGATAAAATATCCCTACTTTTGATTTTATTTGTTTCCACTTTTTTCATAGTTGTTCAAACGGCAGTAGTGCAACATGTCTTCTCAAACGACACTGGTTGTGATACGAATAACATTTTGTGGAGTAAGATCGTCTCGTGGGTCAGTTATCAAGAAGATGACCTTTACCCTAACCCGACGAGGTTTCTCACTAATGACGTTAAACCTGTAAAGTACACCGTTAGCACGCAATTTGTTACTTTAGTAAGAAACCTTTGTCAAAAGATTCTGAAAGATATTACGATATGGATTAATCACTTACATCAGCATACCAAAAGGAAGAATACATGAAACGATTATTTATAGATGGAGTTCAACCTTCAAAACAACCGATAACAAAAGGCATGGTCACATTTCGTTGTTTATTAACATCAGGGATCTCAAAGTTTGAACTAAGATATATTGATGGTTATGTCACTGAAACGCTTTCTGTTGAGTTGCCTATATCATTGCTAACCTAAGCCGCTTAGGGTTTTGGGAATGGTCGAGCTGTCTTGGCGAGGACTTCATCCGTAAACGCCTGTTCTGGTTCATTTTCGCCCATGCCTTTCTAACTGTGGTACCTGTTTGCCTTGTTATGGCCACTTGTTTATTAGAGGGACCCAGTTACACATTTAAATGTCAAATTTATAAAAACCATGAACCATTTAGTTTAGAAAGGTATCTTAACTGTACCATTGTGTTTACAGTGTATCAACATTCTCCTACCTCTTCAACATCGATCTAAGGGTGACTTTTTTATTGATATTTTTTAAACCAGTCTCTCCAATTGTTTGTATTATATGATAATAAACGTCCATGTTGGTAACTAGGTTGTACTTCACACTGTAAAGCCTTGTATCAAACCTGGGAGATTTAGACACCCCACATGTACGTGCACTACCCGGTGAGGGTACAAAGTCCACGAAGATGGTAGATCGTACATACCAGTAGACTTCCGTTGGCATATATTCCCAACAAAGATTCCTATAATATGTCTATTCAGTAAAAACCAGCCTTCCAACCTTAGCACAATTTTTTGCATATCATTTTTCATAAATATGAAAATTGAGATCCCAGGTCAAGACAAAAACATATCTCGTTAACAGGTCTTTGGTTAATATTAATTAGATATAAACATGCAATTTTGACAAAAGGAAGAATTATTGCCTTTGTGATGTGTTTATATAGACGTCACCGATACGTCTTGTACTGTGCTAGTCTGTAAGCATTGCGTCCCCATTCATCAGTATATCTGGAGTAGATTTAATCAATGTCTCACCCTCTAAACCCGGTCTCGGTAATATAAATATCACCGGGTCAGCATTTTTCATTGCAATTGACAAAGAAATAAGATCATCTGTGATAAGGTTTTGTTCCCGACATTTCATTTAACCGAAAGTCTGACTTGGGAGGAATGTGGTCGTCGTGATCAGTAATTTCGTGAAATGAAAAGAAATTAAAATATATGTTTTCTTACAAATTCAATTGCTGAACTATAAATTCTGCATGGTACTTTTTTATGAGTTAAAAGATGCAACTTCAGAATGGAAACACGTGATTGGGAATGATTTGGTCTACCAGACGCAGAAACCTAGACCTAAACTAAATTTTTCTTTTACGAATTGCACATACAGGGAAACCAGATGCACTCAAAGAGTGCGTATTCAAGTACGACGCCATGTTATACCACTCATCTGCTGGTCGCAATTATCACCACTCTATCTCAAACAAGTCTTTCATCCCCACCAAATAAAATAATTCCCCTTAATATCTGATTCAGATGTCATTTAAGGAAAAGTTACATAATCTTGAAGACAACAATAACATGGCGCACAAGGAGTGATGTTAAAAAGACTTGTTAGCTCAGCACGAAAATAAATGTACATTTTTTAATATAGTGTTATTCTTCCCTTTGTTTAAATAAATATATTATACGGTTCTGATTTTGTTTATCCACTCGAATCACAATGGAAGCCATGCATGGCTTATAAACGTCAACATTTTCGACTGTTTTTTTTATAATTCAGAAATCCGTCAAGCTATCAATGCATAGAACGCTCGTATTCAGCCTAGACTTATAATGGCAACGAAGACACCCGTCCTCAGACGTCGACAAACATGGCGTCTCGTCATCAATTCCCCTCTTATAGATGTGAAGACGATTATAAACTTGTATACACAATGGGCCATCTTGAACGATTAAACCAGTTAATATCGTTTAAGTTTATTTATTAACATATTTACGTTAGTCTGTTAAATCAGTGTTTAATTCAAAGATTATGAAAAACATAATTTCACATCATAGTGACCTTGCCCGACACACTGCAGATGAACTGACTGTCTTTACGACGGGGTGGTGACAGTATGCATTCGTTAGACTAGAAAGTAACTTATGCAGTCAATCAAAAGTAACAGACCCTCAGTCATCCTGTTTATTTAGCCAGAATCGGCCCTCTGATAATCAACCGGAAGTGGAAGAGCCGGGATATGGCATGGTAAATTCTCATAAGCCTGGGTGGGCTCTATAATAATAACAGGGGGTGACGTGGTAACTTAACGATATTTTCCTGAAAAGAAGACAGAATCGTGTTAAGTTTACCACAATATGAGACCCAATGGTCCTGTACTATTCAGTGCATGTAATGTAAAGAGCTATTTAGTCATCTAACATCCTTAAAATTGTTTAAAAAGTTTAAGTACTTGATATTCACATGACTAAAAGCCAATGTCCAGTGTGGTCAGTTTTATCTCTTGCGAAAGCCGGCGATAACGATAGCCACGACATTGTGGCATTACAGTGAGAAAACGTCTGCTTGTAAAACGTGCGGTTGGCGTCACACGTAACACATTCTTGTCACTTTGAATTTGTGAAATACATCGCAAGCAAAAATTTGGTTATTATAATATATAATCCTAATTAGGCATTTTGTTCACAGTTGGATTTAAATAAAAAGGATTAGGTTTCATGAGAGGATGCACACCAGATGGTACCGTAAGGAGAAATTGAAATTACACAACATACGATATCAGTAGTTTGAACATTAAATAAAGTATTCACTCATAACTGTGATTGGCATGTTGTTTGGAAGTTGCTGTTGATTCAGAAGTTGGGTGATTACAGCTTGAATTTACTTTCTCGCCTCGGCTATAAGGGCTTTTTTAAAAATAAAACACTTAGTTAGACGTTTTGCCACTAAAAACCAAAGCTATAAGGTTTTCATCATTATTGATCAAAACGCCAAAAACAAAAAATTTCTGGACATGAATTGTTCATAGGGAGTATCTTACTGAAAGATTTTGTTAAAAAAGTATTAAAAAAGTCGCACTTCATTAAAGTGTTCCTTTAACCATCAATCGCCGTTACTGTAGCAAGATAAAAAGAAATCATTTCACATGAATATTTTTTCTATAAGAACAAATTAAATGTGTACAAGGCTTTAACACACATCTAGTTTATCATTTCGAGGCCATTTCCAAGTTCATGGGTTAAAGTGTCACCAGGTCGTGTCGTTTGATTTGAAAATGTGACGTGTCATCATGACCAAGTCACGTGACATTAATGGCGTCAAGCCAAACCGTGTATAGACGCTTGTTATCCGAGTTAATGTCATACAGAACTGACTTCGTTTCTCCACGAAAATAAACATCCCTAGTTTTATAAAAACATCCCTCGTGTCCCTGCCAATCAGGAAGAATGATCGTCCGAATTTTTCTCAGTGTGACGTCATTTATCTTTGATGTTTGCCGTCGACCACAATCTCTGGGTTGATATTTCAAGTGGAAACTATATCAATTAATTTCAAATACAGAAAGTGCATTTACTTATGACGTTTGACCTACCGTCAGCAGTGTGCTTGTCAATTTTATCCCACTTTCCACTGACCTATGACCTGGAGACAGAGGCTTGCGTATCAATTTTAGCCAAATAGCCGTTATGTCAAGACACATTCACTCTCTTCTTGGTGCATTTCAATCTAGTTTCCAAACCTGATGATCGTAAGGTATCAGTGTTGCTCAGTAATTGAAAGATATTTCTAATAAAAAGCTATATTTCATCGCCTCTTTGCAAAATGGAATACTTTCAGAGAATTTGAATTTATTTTAAAAGATCATCTTTCGTTTTAAAAAGCGATGTTAACTCCGTGCTCTTCCATATTTAACATATCGGCTGACTTTCTAACCTGATGTTTAAATACTATAAAACTATCTTTGTAAATTTATGTAACTGATATCTACATACTGGGCAAGTAATTGGCTAATAAGTTATGTGTTTTAAACATGTAAACACGGCTTCGCTGTAATATCAAAGACTAAGCTGTTTTAACCACGCAGAGGGCGATAACACATATAGTGTACCGTACAACCCTAATTAAAGTATATATCTGTTCGACTCCTTTCCTTTGCTTGTCCCGAGGGGATAGAGACAGATAGGTAGACAGACAGGCATTCTTTATTATATCCCCCAGTAGTGCTTTTACAAACAATAATTTATCTCATTTTGGTGTTTTCCATTTTTTTTATCGATATTTTCTTTAATTATGGCTGAGAGTATGTGTTATGTTATATATCATTTAAATTGTCCATCGCAATACTTTGCTTCCATAACTACCAAAACTAGGTTCAGATCAGGATGCCTAGATAGCAGCCTGAAAGAGAGGAGATAGAAAAGGGGAAAAGTTGACAGGAAAGATTGGACACGAGGAAGATCCCAACTGCTGCCCAGGGGGCAGCAAATCCATTTTATTTTATTCAATTAATTCTTTGTAGACGACAAACAAAATTAGCCCCGATTCTGCAGGCGGCCCACACCAGTCGGGCTAGTTTTACGGTAAATTGATATCTACATTATAAAAAATATCGCAGAATATTCATTTATTCGTTTAGTATTACTATCAGGTAAACAAGGAGTCTAAATAATAGCAAGAACCATCTTTTTTTTTATTATTCCGTGTGAAAATTACTTTTCTGAGCTCTAGTCTTATCACGGTGTAATGATTTACATACACATATAACATAAGGAAACACTTGTAAGATCCTGGGTACCGATATTTTGGAATGACCAAAACAATCGTCTATCACCGTAGCTTCCATATAGTGCAATCATCCTACCTTGTCTCGTGATAAGTGTAAGGAAACAGGAGTGGGATCGGTGGTGGAGTGTTAGTCATTTCATATCTGAGGTCAAAAGCCATGAACATTGAGTCTAGAATTCGATGATCTCAATGAATAATAACTCGGAACCATGGCCAGTGTTCCGCCATTAAATCAGCATGACAACCGTTTTGGAGGCCACCACAATTGTATGCTATCCAGACACTGAACAGCTTAATGACTGTACTAAAAAGTCGCAGACAATCATAGCTGAGAAGTGACACTCTGGCTCATAGACCGAAACTTGGCAAAATATCTTTAAAAATGTACAAATTAGTTTTATAAAAAGCAAATTTAAATTTCAATACGTATATTAAACTAGGAATGGGTACAAATATATCACCATGCTAACTAAACATTCAGGCTCTGGTTATGCACGTGGCGTGCTCTGGAGTGACCAATGGCGTATCACTGTTGAACACATGAGTCTTTTTTGCTAAAGTCGTTATTTATAACTTCTCAACACTTTTATCAGAATTTATCTGTGAAACTTTTTGGATCATTCTGAGACTTTTTTGAGCATATCTGATGAGATAAGGGGCATTAAACTTACTGTGTGTTGATGTAGTATCTGTACGGGTTTAAACGTGGCTGGGGCGTCGTTTCACTAACGCCGCTAAACATATGACTTCAGAACGAAGCATACAATGTTTTATTTCCTTCATTGAATCGGTCAAAATTAAACGCTGCTTATCAGAAAAAAGTTGTATCTGACGAACGGAAAGCAAGTTTGCTATCAGGTAGTTGTAACTTTTATTTCTAATGTTCCGTAATTCATTCTCACACATGAAAGAATTGATATTTGATCATATCGCACAACGAATTGGCTGGGAGGATAAACAGCCCAGAACAGTTGGACACCTGAAATAAAGAATGAATCCCTCCTGAGGGCCAAATGACGCACGGATAGGATTATTTATTTCAACTAACTTTTGTATTGTTTATCTAACTTCCAAAAACACCTATGAAGAGCAAAAATATAAGGGGAACATTATGATTCAGCTATTTGGTGTGTTATCGATAAGGTCCATGCTTCCGTCAAGTAAACTAATGGTTGGTGTTATAGTGTGTTGTATTTTTACCTACCCAATGACCACTACGTTGCCCGAATGTTGGATAGGAAATAGACCTAACTTTATAACGAAATGTACATCAAAGGAATATTTTATATAACGGTTCGATTTAGTCGTCATTCGGGGTCATGTACTTATCGAAACCTTACTTCGTTAAATCTAAATATTCAATCCAAATAGTTCCAGGTCAGGGTTAATCAAATAATTACGTTAAGTTAATTGCATTCACTGATGTTTTCAAAACTGGGCTGCAACACTGTCAGCATTTACTGAAATGTTGTGCTCAACATACAAACTCAATTTCCTGCCAAGAAAAGATATCTTTGCTTACTTAAAAACTGTACACATGTTGCGTTAAAAATACTACAAGGAGGCAGAGTATTGCGAGCAATATACAGTCCCAAAGTCACGAATAGTCACGACTTTGTATATAGACATATATAGTGGTTCTTCGGATTTTGGACGATATTCATAAAACTGCTCTTATGATGAAACACAGGATCCGTGCTCAATCAATAGGTTTGTGCTGTTGATTAATTGATATTAAAAATCACATTTTTACTACGCTTTGAAGCATTTTAAAGTGGCTTGAAGCGGAATACCTTTTTCAATGTTCATACTTGACGTTTTTGGTAAATATATAAACTTTCATTTTACAAAGATTATAAACAAGTTATTTCAACTTATATTAATCACTCTTGTTGGTCCGGATTGTTAGCGCGCGGGGGTCTTAATGTGAATGGAAATCAGAGGACCAAGAGAAAACCCACGTGGTCGGGCAGGTTACCCCATACCTTTACACGTCTGATTGGAGAATCGAACCCCAGCCGCCTTGGTGAGAGCGAGTGCGTTATCCACGGAACCGTCCGACCACCCAATGATCAGTGATGCATGAAGCAGCCATTAGATCAATGACCAACCCACTGCTTAAATCAGTGACACGTGTTGATCATGTCAACTGATTTAAGCAAGTTACAAGAAAGACGGTTTGAGCATAGGCTCTATGCTTGAGTATGGGAACAGTTGCATTAATACGGACAATGAGCTCTGTACGCAACACTCTGATATCCCAAGAGGTACTCACAAACACAAACACAAACAGTGTACGATATATGCCCCGAACAAAGTGACGGATAGATAGTCTGTCGGACGGAATGTAAAACCTAAACTCCCATCAAATAGTACTGTCGGGGTCTTATAGTTATTTCTCTTATTGTTTGTCTAGTTTAATCACACACATTTCATTGCCACAATCTTGAGCTAAGGAATTGGGCACAAGTTAGCATATTCATAAACGCCCTTTCCCAACTCTTTCTAATAAACTTGCGTGTACGGCAGTTTTATTTTTAAGTACGACACTTCAGTTTATAGAAAATGTACTTATCATTTTATATATTAATTTTCATGGTTAAATTGCATGTATCAGATTTTTTATAAAAGCCCTATAGCCTGTTACTGAAGTGTCAGATTTGTTATAAAACCATTATCAGCATGTTCTTAATCGGGGAGCCGTATTTATGTCCTCGTCTACTCGAAATACATACTGGAAGATCCTTGAAAACGCTCCATGATTTGCCGGTATCTTATGTAAGACATGCAGTTTTATTCAAATTTCTTAACAACTCATATCAAATCATTTATTAAAATGTCTTGAGGTGGAGTTTTTTTTAAACGATCGTCGCTAAAACGTTTAGGGGCCAATATGTCCACACTTACACGGGGAACGTTCCCAGACTTGTCGTGCCAGTAGTACGTGGAAACGATATAGGTATCTGCTATGGACCCTAATTTTGCATTCATTTCGTTATTTATTATTTGAAAAATCTCTTTCATTCTCAGAAAATATATGTATACAGGGAATCATGGACGGTAGTTTCCCACCTAATTTGGGTATGTCACTATGAGCGTACGACTAGTTACTGGAGATAATTATAGGTTTCGGTGACACCAAGATAACAGAACGATCTGACTTTGTTAAATGTCGCTAATGGTGGATCCGCGTTCAACCTGACTTTTCAATTCACCAAGAGCTGGTACCATCGGTAATGGCGGACGGGGAGGGCACTTAGTCTCCGGACAATGATGGACGGAGACACAAATATCACTATTAACGCGAGATGAGCCAGAACTATACGTTTAATTGTACTGAATCAGCTTTAATTCAAGTCTTTACGCCTATCTCGGCTGTGGGAAGAACGGCTCGAGTCTCCTGAAAGAGGAACACCCCAACCTCCAAATATTGCGGAAGATATGTTAGCCAAGCACTCAAAACTTCAAAAACTTTTCAATTTATTAAATTGATGTAATTATTAATTAAAATTGACTTATGTGGTATTTCAGACACAGCCGGGACATTTGGTTGTGCTTATAATATCATCATTTCACTTGAAATGTAAGAAGGATGCAGATACAAACAAACGTGAACGTTAATTATGGCAGACAAGGCGTTAAACCTTCCGAATATAATTCATTAATAAATAATGACAGGAACACGGACTACCTTTCTCCGTGATTTACGGCGTCCACACTCGAGACAAATCGGTATGAATCGTTCACAGCTTTAGAGATGACGGTAAGATACCAGCAGAGGGACATCTTTTATACTGTAATGATTATCGCACTCTCCTAATTTGTCCTAACACTTCGCTTTGGAGAAACTTGTTCGCCGTTTTGTTACATGTATACAGTGTAATAATATTCACACGAGTATCAGTTTTTACATATAGTCTACCCTTGGAGCCTCAATGAGACAGATACCTTCGTACACAGGAAAAACACCCTGGTAAACTCCTTACCGGAACTGTGGTTAAAACTGATACGCGGTTATCTTAAATGTATAAGGTCTGAAGGACTTGTTTTGTAATCACAGGCAAACGCGTAAGTAACGATTACAAACCAGGTTTTTAAACGATCAAATGTATGTTTGCAACATGTAACGGCTGTAGACAATAATAACCACTGGTATGACCATAATACGCCTGTTTTCACTGTTACGATGCTATTGACCAGAGTGGCAGGTGGCTCGATCATGAGATAGCTGGAGTACTGGAATACTTGTGTCTACGTAAAGGTCATTGTGTCCCCTAAATACCACTGGATAACCGGACAGCCGACCGGGTAGTGACTCGATTAAACATGATGGGCTTCACATATTCTATAAAACAAAAACGAAAGAAGACTGCGACCATCGCAAAAAGGAAACAGATTTTCAATATTTCAAACCACCAAAACACGTTTTCTTTATTATACACATATGTCTATACATCATGGAATGGAATCATGTGTCATATATTAGTGATTGATATGCATGTTCATTAAAATACCATTAACAGATCATGTATTCCAGGTTATTTGGCTAGTTGCCACTGAAAAGCTATAAAGTCTATTAACCACATAAGGAAAGCAAGATCAAGCAGTAGACTTTTGACCTTAAATTGAGGTGATGACATTGAAGCAAATGGTGTATACTTATGCGCGATTACTCATACCTCTATGATTACATATCCAGAAATGCTCTGGCCAAATGATACTGAAGTTATAAGAACTTGGACTAATCATTGTTATTGAAAAACTACAATGGCGAATCATACTGTGATGTTTCCTGTGTCTATGATTTATACTGTAAAACTTTGTCTCAGGTATTCCCGAAAATATTCCAATACACCGCCTGGTGGTGGATAATTAGCTATGTTTTATGCATTTTGATGAAACTATTTCATGAGTTCATCAATTTCTTATATTACTGTGCTACTCAAATGGGTGCAAACTAAATGTATTTTGGTTTTAACGATGTGCTAGTGTAAATATCTAGAACAAACAAAAAAGTTCTGATTTGATTTTGAAACTTGTTACTTTGACATGGGAGTGGAAAGCACCTCCATGGAATTCCTAGATCTATTAAGACGTCAGTATTGGTATGCTTCGGACTAGATTATATTGATATAAAGGCGGATGAACGTCCCTTCAAAACAAACACATAAACATAAAGTTACTCCAACACATACGGCTAAATCCTAACCTGACATGAAAACATAGATATGATCTGAAATAAAGGAGTTATATCATGAACCTCCCCACATCCCGCGAACCGGGGAGAATTAAGAGAGGGAGCCTATGGAAGCCGAAGTAAAAGCTTTAAAAACAGCCTGTGTCACAGATTTTCACCAATAATAGCAACACATTGCTTTTTCATAATGAAATCAGGAAAATTTATTAAGAATTAAAATCCTCGCAATTAGACACAATGACCCTGTAAGAATGCCCTCAGAGAACTGGACTATCTGTATGATCGTGGTAAGGTGAGTACAAATTGTCACACAACACTCAACCCTTTACTGACAAGAGTAACAACAAAAAGTACTTGATACCAATGGAAAATAATGTTTTAATGACTAAATTAATACACTTTTTCACAGGTACAAATTGCCACAGATGTTCCAAGATAAAAGATTTCTCATACCTATAGAATAGTAAGTTTTATAGACTCGCGATGTCTTTTAAATAGAAGTGGTGACAATATATTCATGATAAAGATTATACGATACGTTTCAGAATATTGTGTTTTATGACCATAGAGTGTTACACGGCGAACTTCTCTGGCCAGTACGGTCGCCAATTGGTCTATAAATAAGGTAATGACCAATACCGAGGCCATTGTCCCTCTGAAATTAGTCCTGTTATAGGCTTACACCTCTGTGACATGAAATCGACAATGAAATTGACAGCCGATGAAAACTGGAATCTCATTTCCTTTAGAAATGTATTTGTCAAGGTAACCCAAACCCTGTAATTACACGAGGCTCGCTACACCTCTCTGTATCAGTAACACACCTCGGGATCGTATCATGTTTGCAAATAATCTACTCTAGCTGTTATATTTTTGTAAAATTTGATATCTTGTTTTCTGGACGTTTATCTGAACGTATGACAAAGCAATGTTGACAAAATGGAATCTGTACATTAAGTGGTAAACGATGATATTTCATTGCTATGAACAATCTGTTTACGGACGAGACTACGGCACTTACACAGAGAAAGGTATGGCGCAGCATGACCGCAATATCGTCTGCTTACGGGATAACCTGCTCGTTACTTTAGAAAATCCATCTCCAACAAATAGTCGACTCTTCATTCAGTATTTCACATGTACATATACATTACCCTACTTTATGATTCTCAGATACACCTTTTATCAGACGTGATTATTTACATTGGCTTCCGTTTTTGTGTCAATAACAAATGCGTTTGATGTTCATTTAACTGGTAGTTTTAAAACGCAAGTAAGCCAATGAATGACATTTTGGGAGGGGGTAACTCAGAAAAAGACTTGCTATAAGGTAACGCCAAATGCTTTTTTGTCTTAATCACCTAGATGTATTGTTTTCCATTTTGAGTGCCGCAACGTTAGACCAAATCATGTCATGAGTGAGTTCAATCGTCAAATGATAATCAAAATTAGGTGTAAGCTACGACAGACTGAGCCACAGTTAACCAACCAAACGCACTATACAGTACCTTACAGTATCTCTTAACATGCACAATAATTACGACCCAAGCTAGTCCCATCATTCTCTACTTAGACCTGATTAACTATCGTTGATGAGGAAACTCGGCTATTATAAGGCCAAACCTGTAGAGATCCAGAATAATTTCCTAAAAGAAAGCAGCCAAAATTGTTTATATGCAGCCATTGCATCACTTGTGATCTCAGATTTACTCATCGAATCAATAAAATCGGATATGGGTACAAAATCGATCGCTCTAAACGGGAAATTGCCTTCTTCACTCCCCCCTAAACCTAATGAACATTTGTACGGCACTTTATATTTCCACGGAACTTAGCACCTTTGCAGTGGAGTTTCGTTAATCCTGTCACCACTAATTCAGTTGTCAAACTATCCTGTCAGTGATTTAGCGGACATGTAAGCCTGTTTTCTCTACAAAAGTGTACAATAATACCACTGTATCACACTCCAGCCACGCTACCTTGTAATCGAGAGCCCATTTAACACTGTCTTGCCATGAATTCTTCATAAAATTAATTATGGATATTTTTATTCTGCTTAGATATACATTTATAAATATGTGCAAGACTGAAATCGGCGTTTTATTCTATCACTGCGGTATCAGAGATGTTGAAACTATATACTCGCCTGGTTTTATATTTTTTGTAAGGTTTCTTGGAATGGGCTAACATGAAACAGGTTTATGGCCGTTATTCAACCCGACTTCATGTTCAGGTGAACCGCTTCATAAGAACGCGAATATCGAAATGTCACCTGAACTTAAAATAAAGTTCATCAAATTAAGCCATAGGTTTTGGGGTAAAATCTAATTTTATATTTAACATATGGTCTGGTTTCATTAATTCTAATTGGCTAATCCTTGGTCTCAGGTTTGCCGATATATAGAATATCGATCCAATTTTTTCCATTTTTGTCTTGCACGTGACCATATCTACCTCATGGTTCTTAAGGACTCGCACAACTAAATCAGCCAATCAGCAAGCGTTTCATACGTTTGTAGTTCCTATCTAAAATCAGTTCCGCCTAATTACTGGGCCACTGAAGGAGTTTAATAAGGAACTGATGACAGATTTTTAGATAAATGAAATGTTCTTGTATTTAACTTTTGAAAAATGTATACTTTTGATATATTTCCATGTCTGTGTACGGATTTGCACAGGGGGAAAATCTGGGGGCGTTTCTGTTTTAGGTCACCGGTTTTGCTTGTAAACTTCCGGTTGTCAACTTCTTGACGCTGTGACACTCCAATATGCCACTAAACCAACCAAAAAAAAAAAAATTGTAGCCTTTGCAAGGTATGAATCTAGACATGTGTCACTGGTTATGAAGTTCAAATATTAAAGTTATTAGCTAAAATGTTTGGTAATAACATAAGTAAATGCTTTAGTTGTGAGAGTCCTTTAAACGGATACAAATTCCCGGACCGTCTCTTTTTGCTGATTAGTAGTCACTCTCAAAACAAAATGGCGTTCGCTCAGGTGGGAAATTTCGAACGATTGATAACCGAAATAAATTACTGACGGAATTTAGCAGCTGTTGGTGATAATAAGAGCGAATTTGGATAAATAAATAATCCATTTATCGATATATGCGAGGTATGTGTTGTGTCATAGTCGATTTTTGTTGTCAGCA
>JAUMHH010114643.1:0-21266 GCA_032359455.1 Chlamys rubida
TATCAGTAACAAAAAAAGTAACAAATCCCAGGATGTTGATGTTGGGACCACACCTCTTTTGTTTTTGCAATGTCCCGCAAGAGGAATACACAGAATGTCCTCTTAGTAAAAACCTCCGAGTCTGCAAAGGACCCGACCTACATTAGAAGGTTTTTACTAAGAGGACATTCAAGCGACAAAAATAGATCTACTGTCCCCAGTGTAACACTGTTGATCTGTCTTGTTTTCTCATCAGCTACTCTTTCCTTTCATCGGTTTCTCCCCAAGTACCCCGTCTTCATTTGATCAAAGCTGTTGCGACAATGTTACACCACAAACACATCGAACATGTAATTTGACATTAAAGGACAGAACACTGTTCAATATGAACCAGAGTAGATGAAACAAGCTAAACTTAACAGATCGGCAAACAACAGATTGAACTCAATAATTGGATTTGATTTGATATTTTCGCAGCTAAATTTGTTTTAAATGACATGAAATGTTTTGTTATTTACACATGCAATTTCTAACAATTATGCCGACAGGTCAATATAACAACAAATGACCATGTTTCACTAACATAGTCATCACTTGCTGTTTTGTAACAACCAAATCCACGTCACATACAATGTATCTTCCGAATTTATGAGAATGAACAGAAAATATTGAACCTGTTTAAACAGTCCAATCTTATGTCCTAAATCTTGTGCCCTTCCCCCATGAAATGCATGAGATCTGCTCTATTCCAAAAATACAAATACAACAACATACCCTTACTCCGACACGCATGCACAACACACGTGGAGACACGTCCTTAAATTATATTTGCTGTTGATAAAGGTTAAACCCTTACATTCAGCTAACCATGAAAAGCAAATTACTTAATATTGAGCAAGCATTGATGAGGCATATTTTTTTTTGTCATGTACTACTTTAAAGAATATTGAAAATCGTCTACGATACCGTATAATTTATACATATATTCAAATTCCAATCAACGGTTTAGTCATATCGAGCCTCACACAACAAGTGACAAGTATTAAACTTCGTACATCAAAGAGAAACTGAATGGTAAAAGGTTAAAAACTATAAATATCGTACATAAGAACATCGTAAAAATTGTCAGATATTATTATAAAATAGAATTTTCAAAATTTCAAAATTACAAATAATCAAGTCAAACAACATGGATAAGCAGACTACAGGTACAGACGGCGCTACCAACCATCACCTGTGAGCTGTGTAGTACACTAGGTTGTTGAAGTTAGTCTACACTCAACTGTAAGTTTACCTCGGCATTTTTCTCTAGTCCTATTACAACATGTTGCGTGTAGTGTTCTTTAAAACAGGTGTACAACCAGCTTAGACAACAATTTGCATCAGGATTATAAATCATTTGCAAAGATGCAAAAACAATTCATGTCAGACGCAAGCACATGCGTACACAATGACCGACGACCGTTACAAGCCGGGCCGTTAGGGTCCGTGATTGATTAGGGCTATATCGTGTTTTAGGAAATCTAAGGATAGCTTGTTCGTTATGCCCGATAATTAAGTGACGAGATTGGATATATGCCACTATCAATCACACGCCGTTGGATACATGTATCCTCTTGCTGTTGCGTTAGAAACACATTATACGTGTACTAATGCAGAGGGATGAGGGGACACACTAATTGGGATTCTTAATGTAGAAAACCCAACAATGATTTACAAGAAAATGTGGGATATACTTGAAATATATTTGTCCTGGTGTTTCTAGGTTTCTGTTATTGTATATCAACCTATAGTGTTACCTACCACTAGATATATCCTTGTATCTACTTCTTTGCATTAAATGAGGCGGATTAATCAGAATTCGTATTTCGTCCTTGCAGTGGCTTAGATCACGTGAAGACAACCACCAAAATGAAAAAGAAGGAAAGTTGAAAAAAAAAGATAAAAAACGTAGGATCTATGTCACCAGATCTGTGTACTTAATGTTTTAGTAATTTCCGTTAGAATTGTGGCATATAGAGGCATTTATAGCATCATATTTTTTCCAAAGACAATTCAAAAGTGTGTCTTCAGTGGCGTACATCGCTAGATCTTACCATACAGGTAACGTCAACACATATTTGGTTAATGACTCTTTCGAACAGCAATGCTGGTAACACGCGGCTGCGGAGACATTCACAAATTGCTACATAGCCATTGAAATGTTCGTATGTGAGCGTATCCCAGAGGGGTGCTAGCAATATTGTAGAGGTCTCTGACGTCTGTAGGAAACAAAATGCCATCCATCGTTCACAGCTGGCATATGGGGGCCGACTTGTTAATATTTGATATGGTACCTGTGGTTATACGATTTTAGTAAACCTTATGTCCCTGTGGGTTTGTTTGGTTTTTTTATATTCTATAACATCCGTTACCTATGCAAAGAGTTCAGAAAGCACGTAATTTCCAATACATTCCTTCGGGTTATAAGATTTTGACACAGCTTAGGCTTTGCGGCGATAGTGTCCCCTAAAAAAATAAATGCACTTGTTGACCATTATAAACTTAATAAAGAAAGTGTTGATTTCAAATCTCCCGATACTATGAAACGGTGGCCCCTTTATGATTGAGAATGACCGTTTCTGTTTTGTATCTTCTTACCATAAAAATGCCTCCTTGCGTTAGCGCGGACCTGATGCGGACTCGAAAGTGCAACTGATAGACCGTTTATTGGCGCAGAGAGGCCAGTTGTAGTTCAAATACAACGACTCTATAGTATTTGATATAACCGTAGCTGATTGCCCGATATATTTATATTCATTGACATTGGAGTGTCGTATGTCTTGGAATTGCCACCTTTTTGACATGGTGTAAACCATAGTGCTATGGCCAATAGCACAAAATGTCAAAATATACACTAATCTAACAGTAAGCTACGATTTCCACAGGTAACACCAGGCCTGCAGTTTATAGCATATAACATGGTCATAGGCAATCGATTGTTCTCTCCGTAAGCATAATATTAACTTTATGTAGTACCCCATGCCAAAATTATTTAAGGTTTTCAAACATGTATGCTTTATTTCATTATTTTGATTAATTTCCATTAAATTGTTTCGAGCTCAACTGCCATTCGATAAACATAATTTTACATGTTGAAGAGAGTTATGTCTACATTTATATGTGTTAACGGTCTTATATTTTCGTTTAATAGTTTCTAAAATATAAGAAGTTATTTTACGAGAAACATTTATCCTACGGAGAATCCCGTTAAAAATCTCAAGGAGAATCGAGAAGTTTTAATTCCAAATTTTCATGAAATATTTTAAAATGCAATAAACACTGTTATATGTATGGAGTTATCGTTTTGAACAATTCGGAAATTTTGCCGTTTCAAATTTTTTCGAGCAGATATCCTTAAAACATTTTGCTTATGGATCCGATCTTCATACGTCGTTCTGTTATTCAATGCCATACCAACCTTTGTTGCAAATCGTACAAACAGTGCAGTTGGAAATATTAGGTGCATTTTTAAACTTTTATTGTGCAGGGGCGGGGATAACGTTTTATCATCGATAAGTCCTAGGAGGACGAAACGGATATATGATACAGTGTAATTATTTTTTTGGCTTGCTGTATCTATTACCAAATTTTAAAGAAGCAATCGCCTGTGTGGGTTACGTTCATCTTTTAAACCCACGTATTGTAAAGTATAATATAACATGCTTTATTGATGTTACCGAAGCCTTGCGTATACCTTGTATAGTAAATTATATACAGAGTTATGACCCTTTGTTTATTTTTAATACCGAAGTTTGTCCACGGCATAACTTCCATGCTATTTCACCTACGTTGACCAAACTTGTATCTTTGGAAGTAGGAGTGTCGCATTCTAAATTCGGGTCTCGTGCCCCACTATATAAAGAGATATGGCCCTTTGTTAATTTTTTATATCGAAGTTTGTCTATTGGCTAATAAGGGGAGACATATGTTTTTGTTCACAAAAACAAAATTCTAGTTTTATTTATTATTTTATTTTTTAGCTGTGTGAATTTGATGTCCTTGTGTAGTTACCTGAGTAAGCTTGATGTCCATGAGTGTGTTTCTCGCCTGCCCAATCTTCTTCATGTCAATATCAGAAGTGGTTGTCCCACCTAGAGGTGTGATGGCCCCAAAAGTCGACGCATGACCACCAAATTTCTGGAAATGATATAGGAAATCCTGGATTATCTTTTAATCACGAAATTCTGGTCAGTTTGACCGCCACTACAATTAATAGTTACTACAAGTTCAAAAACATTTGTTGTCAACTGCCTGAACTTAAATGCTGTTCAAAAACAAAATATTACCACTTCAAAATCTTAAGCAAGCTAACAAATATAGCAAACCATTATATATTTGGTTGAAACCATCAACTCAATAAAAGTTTTTTCCAATACTGCTATACATATTTTGGATATTTCTAAGTGGTTTTAAATGACTGTATAAAAATTAATGTTGTAATCTTTAAACAAGAGGCCCTTCGGACCATGGTGGGCTAAAAATTAGGTGCTAGTTTTTTTTCAAAACAAAAAACCCAAAGAAGGCTTAAACCAATGGTAAAAGTAAAGCAAGATTATTGATCTTACTGCAGTGTGGTTCTGTTTAACGACAAGAAAAAAATATACCACAGTGAACAGCATAGATTTAGTGCTCTATTCATAGTATAGAGGGTTAACAAATTATGTAAATACTTTCAGAAGATATACATGGACTGTGATGCTCAGACGAACTGCGTTAAACAGTATACCGTACATAGAAAACATACTAATTATACTTATAACTTTAACCCTTTCACCACTGTAGACCATAATGGACTCATCCATATCAATGCATGGTAGAGTCTACTAAAGTTACATAGGGGTGTAAGGGTTAAAGTGAGCCAAAAAATGTAAGCTGGATTGAATTTTCTGAGAATCCCCATTTTATATTGTCTGGTCATCTTTTCTTTTGAATTTTGATTACTCTAATTGCTGGACTAGTGAACCCCATTTAGGAATCCATCAACTGGGGTTCACAGGACAGGACTTCACAGGACTTCACAGGACTTTGGATCTCATTTTCCCTCATACTTTATATTAATATCAATTTTAAGAAAACAAAAGTAGTTCCACAAGCTAACTGTTTGAGGATAATGACCGATACAAGCACTAATTATTTATTTACCTGGTCATGATCAGAAATGGAGCTACTTTTACCAGTACCAGCTGCCGCCCTGGCTAACATGCTGTCTGGTACGGGAGTAAATCTACAACAGAGTCACGTAAATATTAAAGAATGAAATACAAGGCATTGAATGATAAAATGACGTTTTTTTGACACAGATCATGATCAAAAGGATTATATTCTGTAAGATCTCAGAAGTTATTCATCCTCCCCTGATTTTCTACAACATGTATGTATTCGTGAAACTGTATTCAAACAAATGTAGCATATACTTATATCATCAAAAACCTTTAAAATAAGACAATTCTTAAAATGAGCTTGTCAAATATATATATATTTGAAGATTCATAGGTTGTACCAGGCATTTCCCTTTACCAATAATAACCCTTAGGGTAGAATGACTGCCCCTTTCCCCTTGGAAAACTCAGCTAAAAGTACTATTTTTTGTCGTAAAATTCTGGAATAATATTTTTTTTATTTTCTGGTTTTTCCATTGATTACATTTTTCCATTTTTCTCACAATTTAGCATTTTATCTGATATCATGTAAAAATTCCCAGTTCCATGGAGCATGCACCCAGGAAAAATGTTTGAGCGAAATCCCTGTGAACAGATAATTGGCCCTAAATATATGGGTGTGTCAGTCCTCAAAACCTACTTCTCAGCTCGTGGGTTTCTCTGTTTCTTCGTTCTGGCGTCTCCCACTTCAGGTAGATTCAGCCAGTCATCCACCGTGACTTCTGCTAAATCTCTCTAGAAAGTAAGACAGAAAAAGTCAAGTTGTTAAAAAAATAACAAGGGATGACATTTGCTAAATCTCTCTAGAAAGTAAGACAGAAAAAGGGAAGTTGTTAAAAAAATAACAAGGGATGACATTTGTTAAATCTCTCTAGAAAGTAAGACAGAAAAAGTCATTTTGTTAAAAAAATAACAAGGGATGACATTTGCTAAATCTCTCTAGAAAGTAAGACAGAAAAAGTCAAGTTGTTAAAAAAATAACAAGGGATGACATTTGTTAAATCTCTCTAGAAAGTAAGACAGAAAAAGTCACATTGTTAAAAAAATAACAAGGGATGACATTTGCTAAATCTCTCTAGAAAGTAAGACAGAAAAAGTCATATTGTTAAAAAAATAACAAGGGATGACATTTGCTAAATCTCTCTAGAAAGTATGACAGAAATAGTCAAGTTGTTAAAAAAATAACAAGGGATGACATTTGTTAAATCTCTCTAGAAAGTATGACAGAAATAGTCAAGTTGTCAAAGAATTAACAAGGGATGACATCTGCTAAACCTCTCTAGAAATTATGACAGGAATAGTCAAGTTGTCAAAGAATTAACAAGGGATGACATCTGCTAAACCTCTCTAGAAATTATGACAGGAATAGTCATATTGTCAAACATTTAAGACTTAAGAGATTCTACCGAAGATCATTGGAAAAAAATTCCTATACCCTAAAATCTCAAAAATAATCTGCATCTTATTTGTGTTTTCAGTACTGAATCCCAGGCTTAGTCGGATTCTATTCCTTATGAAGCCTGGTAATGTCATTTTTCATTAATGTATGCCTGGTTATTTTCTGAATTATTTTAATAGTCATTAAGTATAAAGGATGGTCTTTCTCGCTCTCTTTCTCTCTCTTTCTCTCGCTCTCTCTCCCCCTTTCTCTCCATCTCTTTCTCTCTCTCTCTCTCTCTGTTTTATGTTAACCTGTAGAATATTTACAATTCAAAATTTTATGTTAACAGTAAATAATAATATCTGAATAACGCAACTCTGGCCTGACTGGAAGTATATTGTGATTCGAGGAATGATCTACAGACAGACATGAGTGGTTACTACAGTGATGGACACAGGAATGAGACCAGACATTTGTTTTCTGAAAGTTTGTGAACAGTGCTATTCGTGAGAAGCCAGGCCAGAAGCGTACTTCTATAATTGTTAAATCATTATCTATACATGTTTATGTGATTATATACTAAAACCATTTACTAAAATATTCTATCTCCTACTTCCCCCATGTCCCATACACTTTTACCTTCCCTTTCATAAAATTTGTCAATTTTTTTAAAATTATATTAAATTACAGCTTAAAGACTATTGTGTAAGCATGCATTGTTTTGTAATTCAATCCGGAAAAGACATAAATAAGTTGTGATAACTTGTGCCTAATCCTTTTGTTGTAATATGCAATAAAATCTGCTTTATATATAAACTAAAGCTAAGGATGGTGTGTTTTATCACAAATGTTTAATAGAAATGTTTACGAAACAAGAAAATTCACTGGCCCATGATGGCTTAATGTTCTTTGCAAAATGAACCGACCCACACAAAAATATCACTGGTCTGGACAAGAGGGCCAGTAGTTAAATTGAACACTGTTATTTATAAGATGAACATAACTGATGCATCAACAATGTTTTATGGTTTTCTACAAAGTTAATAGAATTATGATCCTTATTAATAATAGTTAACCCGATTTATACATAACTGCACTCTTTACAAAAAGTAAAACAAAAAACCTATACACATAATTATCCAACCTTTAAATCAGAGAACTGTTGTTGAATTTTAGGCCTCTCTTGACGATATTTTTCAAGTTCTTCTTTCAACTTTATCTCCCTCCTTTCCCTCCTTTTTTCGTCCATCCTCTTGTCGACAGCTTCGTATATAGCGTCTGCTTCCTCGTCATCTTTGTCATAGGGATCTTTAGAACACAAGCTTCCTCCGTAACCGGCAAACTACATCAAAGGTACAAGTTATTTGGTTGGTTTTCTTACATTGAACCTGATGCACACAATAACTAATTGGAATATATATTTATATTTTTTAGCTAAAAGGTTCTTTTAATTTTTTACCATTAAAGCTTAAGGATTCTCACCATCAAAGAATATTTGAGTCATTGACTCCTTCCTGAATACTCCAGGGGTAACACTTATTTATGCTCTCTGCACGCCTGGAATATGTCACGACAAAATTGAAGGCTCAGTGTGCGCCACCTTGTGGATGATACAAGAAGACTAGTTTGATTCTTTGATGTACATCAAAAGAATCCTGTGACAGCTTAAATGTACAATTAACCAGCTTTCATGCCAGGAGTTGCTCCCCTGTAATCTTGAAAATACAGGTATATCGGTCCAGCAATTTGTCTTTTTTCGTACCCAAGACCAATCAGCTGTGTGCGTTCAATTTTGCCACAACATATTCCTGCGCTACAGAGAGCGTAAAAGTTGCCTGGGGTATTAAGGAGGCCTGGACTCCTTAAGCTTGTGACAGTGTTCCAGCTACAAAAGTAGCTAGGAATAGCATGGTGTCATGCCCTGCCATTTTTATTGCCAGGCAAAATATCAATTTATTTAATACTGAAATGATTTTAAAACTATTTATATCACTGCAAAAAGCACAATTTGGTTTATACAGAAGACATTAACTTCAAATTATATTTAAGAATGTAATCAATCTAGACAAAATACTTTAACTGGAAAATAAAAATCAGCGAAATGGATTAAAATGATGGACATGAACTCTTTGTCTTTGCATTGTAATGTGACATCATGTCCATGTACAATAGTTTTATCCTTCATGGCTTTACATCAGACATAGAAAACTCTGTCTTACATTACAATGTAAGGAATAGGTGTTCAGATGTTTTCTACACTAGACCTGCTCACAGCCAACAGAGGCAGGTAGCAGAAGGATTTATGATTCAAACATTTCGTTGTTACCATAATTAGTTCTGTAGACTAAATGTTTAACAACACGATAAATACCTCATCAAAACAGTGTTTTTTTAACCTGAATTTTACAACAGTTTGTTTCTTTATGAATTGGGAAAATATAGCATTATTTTTATTACAATTGGGAACATATTTCTCTTTTTTGGTCATTTTGGGAAAATAAGGCACTTTTTAGCTAGGGGAAACAGTCTGTATTCTGTATTCAAATGTAAAACTGAGCAAAAAGTCATTGAAATACCTCATCAAAATTAGCTTCATTAAGATCTTCTTCCTCTTCCTCATCATTTTTAGCTTTCTTGACTGGTGGGGCGTGTCTATCATCTCTGGAGAAGACATTTGATAAGAACATGTGGATCACGGTATCAGTTCAGTAAAGGTACTGGTCTGATGTGAACAACTGATATGTGTAGTGTACATATATACATACATCTCATAATTACACAAAATTATTTAATAGGATTTAATAGGATATTAGTGGACGCAGGCATTACTGCCTCTTTATCCACATCAATAGAATTTGAAATACATTGTGGTAAACATAAAATGAGTCTATATATAAGACGCTATGATTGTACTTCAACTCAAGACCTTTCCAGAATCTGTCCAGGTTTTTCTCAAAGTCAAATACATATACTTTACAAGATGAAACTACATCCTGTGGGAGAATATCCAAGATATTGATTATTCTTTGAAGTTTGAGTAAAGTATTTTTTTCTAATAATTAAATGACAATGTTGGTTGAGTATTTTTGACTGTGCAGTTTTTCCTTGAGCAGCGAGATCGACCGTTATCCCTCCACCAAATCATATAGCCCATTCATAAACTTGTACATGTTTATCATATCTCCGTGCAAGTGCACATGTCGGTATGTTAGAGTTGGAAGCTTCAATTGGTGCAATCCATTGATGTCAAAATTATTTGTATTATTAACTTGATGTCTATTCATTGTATATGTATATATGGACAATCACTTATGATCTTCCTAACAGATACTGTCTACTTTAAGTTTAATTTCACCTTTTACCTTTTAATGAAAAATCCTTGAAGAATTTTTGTTTTTTAATCATGATAAGTTTTGTGGTTTTCTGAAAAATACCGGTAACTAGTATATAAAACAATTCACTTTGTGTGAACTAAGATATATAACCACATTTTTTTTACAGCAGAAAGAATTTTGCAACTGAATTAAACCTTATATGAAAATCACAGAATATTGTTTTGATATATATGATTACCTGGTACCTGTAAATTATGTTCTATTAGCTAAGAAAATACATGGAAATTCCCAAAATGAGTCGGAAATGGTTGTACTTATACAATTAGTGTTTTTCTGGTGGGCTACAAACATCTTGTTGTCAAGGAACAATGTGTCATAAACTGATAGGTAATGAAAATGTCCCATGCTGATCTGCTCACTTAGACAAGAAATTCCAAATGCCTTTCAAAGACTTATTCATTTTACATACATGCAGTTCTGAAGATGATGATAGATTGATCTACAACTGTTACTTACGATATATCATCTATGTCACGGGCAGGACCAATATCAGATCTGGTGGTGAATCCTGTAGCTCTGAAAACATAATAGGAATAATACAGTAAGCTAATCTGATTCTCAAAGTGTGAGAAAGTCGCATTGGAAAAGGCATGTATCCTAAAAATCATTCAGAGTATTGTCATACAAATTTGACATAATTCATTGGTAAATTATTTTGTGAGATGAAATAGTGTAACTATGGACAGTTGTGACAAATAACTGTTAGACTATGAATCGAAGCTATCAATCAAATCCTTGTACTGTATAACACGAAATGTTCGTAGGTACTTTCCTTTGTGGTTTAATTTGAAGCTATTAAGATCGTTTTATGGTACAAACTTTCGTTGATATCCTATATGAACAAACAGTAGACTAGTAAATCATTCAAATTCGTTGTATTAATTTTCGTGGTTCACTATAGCTAGCAACCACGTAAACCACAAATGTTTATACACAACGAACATTTCATGTTATACAGTATGTTAATATGATTATTATATCCATCACCTGGATACCTACTGTAGTACGTACCAGCTGCAGAGAGTGAAGTGAAAATTAGATTCTATCAACAACAAGCTTGCCTTAAGGCTCATACAAAATATCCAGTACTCTAAACTGAATTTATGAACTCACTTTTTTTTATAAATTGCAATTAAAACATTTTCACATTTAATTCATATAGTTCAAATGTGCCGGAGAAATAACTGTAGGCCATAAATTGAATGTGATATGTCAATGGTATCAGGTCGTTTTTTCCTAAATCCCGTTTTCCCTCGGTCGTTTCGCACCGAGTTGTTTCGCCTTAAAACTTTTTTTTTAGTCCTGCTTATATATATATAGTTAGTTGTGAATATGGCTAAATAAATTACTCAGGGATTAATGCAGGAATAGAAAGCTAGTACCTTCTTTCGAAATACGGTAGGGGAAAATATGGAGGGGGCATGGATGACATCTTTAATTTTTGGTTCTCCCTGTTCATTATAGACGCTTCCAATCATATACTGTAAACAAGCTTAAGGCCAGCCATAAACAGTGTCGTAAAATATCAGCAGTGAGAACAGTCAAACTGACAAAAAATATAAACACAATAGAACCATGACAGATATTCATGTGGAAGTATTTTAGTTACAAGTGGGGGAATTGTTAACTGAAATAGGGGGAAATAATGCCAAAGTTGGAAAGGGGAATTGGCCCATAATCGGCCATAAAAACGGCCTGTATATATCACTGGTACTAGTCTTATTTGAAGTTTTCCTAGGTCTCCCTTAGCTTTTTTTTGTTATAATAGACTTGTTAGATTTAATATATGGTCAACCATATCTTCACATAAATGTAGCATGGAATTCTTTCAACAAGAAATTTGCTCGTAAAAACCATAGACTTTGATCTAATTCCGTTGTGAAACACGAAAATAGTAATAAAATAGAAGCATATTAGGGGTATTTTTTTTGTATTACTATTATTATTCATTATTGACAGAACTTCAGGCTCCTATGATTTAGGGCGAAACAACCCGTAGTTCGAACGGGATTTAGGGGGAAATTAATGTATATATATATGAGCTAACTGAAAATGCATATGATGCTCATCACACGTACTAAATCTAAAAACATATTAAATAATTCGTTAATTTCAAATATCACATAATGCGCCGCATAAATGATACATGTACAAAATCTTTAGGAATAACAACATCGGCCGTCAAAATAGGTGACATTGCCTGAATTTGAGTCGGATCCTTTATTTATTCATTCCCTCTGATAAAGATTAAATATTTCATATACAAATTATATAAGAGTACATGATACACTAGTAAGTGACGCGATATATATATTAAATAGGTATATTGTACATAATTAACCATAATCAGAACGCAAAAGAAACGTGAACCGTCAAAACTGGTTTTGTCTATCTCGATGAAAGACAAATTAACGTCATTTCTAGTGACATCCTGTAATAAGTGTACACATTAAGAAAATCCGTATACGTACCCTCTCCCTAAGCCAGGAACATATCCAAGCGGAGCAGGGAGACCAATAAAGCTCTTTTTCTTTCGACTAACCAAAGACTGGACCGACATTGTTGTCGGTTTCGGCACACTTCCGGTGAAATTGGATCGACGTCTGAGTTGCGTTTTACCGGTTCCGCTTTAACTGAGTAAGAGTTATTTCCCTTTCAATTGACGTCAGAGTTTGTTTGAAAATGGCTGCTGCTTAGCGATGCACAGGTGCGTGAAACGTTCTTACTTTCAGATGAAAAATGTACTCAAGATGTCGATGTCAAATATATATTTATGATTGTTTAAGTTTGTTTTGATAATATGTACCCATGCCAAATACAATATGTGGTGGTTAAGGCTAGGAAACTAAAAAGTTAATTTCCTTTTGATTAGGGTAGTTCCTTCTGGCAGAATGCCATCTTTCTTTTACGGCATAAAAATTGTGACAAAATGTCTTTGAAACGTTAGCTTGCTGCATTTACAATACATTGCAACGACAAAATAAGTAAAATCTAAGTGCAACACTGTTGTTTAGTCAAATATAATTACATCTTGTTACTGATTAAGTAGTTTATTTCTTCTCCTGACATGACACAAAAAGGACACAAGACTGTAGAGTTTCAACCAGGATGTTATCTAAATGATTTATTAACTTTTTGTTACACTTGCGATAATTGTATTGAGATGAAATCTAGGGTGGTCAATGTTACTGATATACCAGTGTATCAATGCATTATTACTAATACTAATTAAACTGCAAGTGTTAAAAAAACAGTACAGTATAGTTTTGTTTCCTTTATTTCTGGCACTAAGAGGGAGCATGGTGTTGAAATGATTAAGACTGCATCAATCCTTGCTAAAACACATTGATAGAATATGTTGTTTATTTATATATATAGCACAAAAATACTGCAGTTACATGAAATCAAAACTGCATTCACAGAGACTTTTTTAGTCCTCAGCAATATATTGCAATATAAATTGCAGTGATATTCAGTTAAATATCGCAATATATTGCAATATGGTTTTGCTTCCCAATGAACTGAAACTGATGAGTGGTTATCAAAATAAAATCTGAAAAAAAGTTCTAATACTAAGTCAGCTGTGAAATCGCAATATGAGGTCAAAACAGTGCTAAATATTAATTAGAAATAGGTAACAGTGGGTAATTAATAGACTTCACAATCACGATAGGTATGTAAATGGTAAATATAACATTAACGAACAAGTGTTTTATTTTAAATATTTCAGGATGAGGGGCAGCGGATTATAAATTTAGGAAATAAAAAACCTGAAGCTGAATTTTTATCAACAGCTAGTGTACTACAATTTCAATTTATAAGTCATTGGAAATCTGACTGAAGAAATGCAAATCATTTAACTTCTAGTTTAACCCTGTTTATTCTGAACGCAGGCATATCTGCCTCTATATTCAGATCATAGTCCAAATTGAAATGAAAATATCTTGTCATTTCACTTTGAATTAATACATTCAATACTAAAGATTGCATACATGCTGAAATCTAATTTTTTTAATAATCTTGACAATTTAAAGTTTCCTTTCTTAGAAATCAGGACTCATGATTAACCAAAGTCATATGCAGCTTTATCATGGGAATAGTGACTACTTAAACATAAAACTGCTTATTTTTCAATTTGAGTGGACAAAATAAAAATACACATGTATGTATGTATTAAATTTCTGAGAATTTAGTTTGCTATTTTAATAATTATTTAACATTTCACTTCTTTTTGTGAAAATTTACAAATGACATCGTTTTACCATTTTATTTACAGCTGAAGAACTATATTGAAGGAAACAGCAAATATCAAAATGGCAGATTCTTCAGGGAGTCCGAAGAAAAAAGGTAGTGGAAGAATGCTTGATTTATTTCTATGGACAATGTAAAATTATCACTAATATTTTCATTTTTGTAGGGTAATTATCTTCATTCTGATTCATATATAAGCTAAAACCACCAAATGACTCACTGAGTGAAAGGGAGTGTGAGAAAAAAAAATGTACCTATTTATGCATATTGTACTAGAAAAACCTTTGAAAAATAAAAATAATACAACAAAAAAAAACACCAAATGAACCAAAGATTTTAGGTTAATTTTTGGAGGGTTTTTTCTGCATCACGCAGTCATATTACATTAGTGAGATTAGAAATATTAAAAGCGTAGCTGAATTCCATCTAGGTCTTTCAGGTTGACACAATTGTTTTTGTGAATTTACACACCATAGACACTGGTCTATCTCCACTTATTAATGAATTGTCAAAGGAAATATCTTCATAGACAACTTGGTTTATGAAGTCGTTGATTCCCATAGACCAACACATTTTTAATGGTAATTGTCTAAGGTCTACCAATAAGTCTGAACACTGCATTATGACGGAAAAAACAACACATGATGGTATAAAGCCCTGAGCAGTTTCAGATTAGAAAACATTTCTGTGTAATATTTTTCAGTGTATTGTATAATGTTTATTGCTTTCATGATAGTATTCTCAGTCGGTTAGGTTTATAAAAAGGTAAATATCATTATAATTTACTAGTATATCTCAGTCGGTAGGTTTATAAAAAGGTAAATATCATTATAATTTACTAGTATAGCCTGCTAAATGGTACAGGTCCTTGCCTGTTGAGATCTGTGATGAGGCCAATTACGTAAGGCAATATTACGATATGAAAGTCTAACTTACAGAACCTTTATGTTAAAGGGACAAGGAAGTCCCAGAGACCGGAACCACTTGGAGAGGAGGGAGAGTCAACCCCAGGAACACCATCTCCTGCCAAGTCTGGAACATCTACGCCATCAAAGGCGGGGACACCAGTTCCTCAGGCATCGCCGACTAAATCCCCAGCAAAACAAAAATCTGGTTTGTCTTTTTGGTTTTATTTCAGTGTTGAATAATGAGACATATTTCTAAATATAACAGGCCCAATGTTATATTGGTTTGTGATACTGAGGCTAAGTCAATATATAATACATCTGGGACTTTTTATTGATAAGATATCTTGTTGCTGCATGGTGAAAGCCAAGCATTTAACCGGAACAGTGTATATTGATGGTTCTGTTATAAGTGTACATCATGACACAACTTAAAAATCGAGTTAATAGTTCATGATTTTCTGTTTTCTTTTTCTTTCAGAGGATCCCAAAGATGTCCCAAAGAAAGAAAGGGCTCCACCCTCTCCCACTAAGACCGTGGAGGTTAGTAAAAAAGCATGGTTTTTTTTATGTACAAACAGATGAAAAGCTGTATATTGTTCTGTCTTGAGACACTTTGAATTCAATAGTCAGTTCCAGCAATGGCTTGAAGTAACACATTCTCCTAAGTCTTGTGTGGTTATCATGATATCAAGACTGGTATATTGCAGTGTTCGTGGTTAAAAACTGACAGATGCGACTGATCTTTATCTCCTGAACTGGAAATGTAATGATGAAGTGACTGATTGTGACAAAGGAGACCATGAATGATGTCCCTTAGTTCCTCACAACTTTTACAACCTGCCATTTATGAGAGTACTACATAGTACCAATTCTGAGCTGTAATTGAGATATTTCTTCTTTTGATGTTTTGGAATAAATCTGAGGACTTCTGTTTTGTCCTGGTCAATTTTAACATATTGAAACTTCTCCAGGCACTGCTCAATGTCCAACTTTAAAGCATGTTTCCAATGGAGCAGAGAAATTGCTGCCTGTTTTTCTGAGGTCTGATGACCATGTCCTTTTGGATATCATCATGATGTAACGGTAACACTGGAAATTTCAGTTTATATCCAGTGTCTCCCATTGGTTTTGAATATAGATACTAGCTAGATGCTGTAACATTAAACTTAATGTGGGAGGAAACCAGAGTACCAGAAGAAAACATGAGTTGTTGGCCAGGTGACCCCATACCTTTTTACATCCAATCAGGGATTCAAACCTCCATGTGCGCTATCCACTGCGCCACTTGACCACTTTTATTTACTTATACTTTGTACCCATATGTATTACATTTCAGTAGAAATGACAGCATATATGCATGTATATGTTATTTCACTATCCTGTAATGTTGGCCTACCCCCAAACTTTTAGTCAGAGATTATGTTTTAACCTCTCAGGTTTATTTCAGGATAAATATAGTTACTGCATGTACTAAAATGATGTCAGAAATATGAATTCGGAAAAAAAAATTAACAGAAAAAAATAAAATACCAATTTTTGAACACTTTTTACTTGATCTTCAACACATATAAAAACTGAAAAGTAGACTTTTGTCAATTATAACAACAAAAAATGGATACAAATTACTACATGGTAGAAAATGTGTTGCTTGGGACATTCCATGAGATGAAGAATTCTCTGTTTCAGACTAAGAAGAAGGAATCTCAGTCTGTTGAGTTCACCAGCATTGACCCTAAGGCTTACGGTATCGAGTTTGAAGAGGAAGAGTTTGTATTTGGTAAGTTAATTGGCTGCATATTAACTCATTCACCCCTGAAGACAGATTTGAACTCTTCCAGTTCAAAGGTTGGAATGGTTCATTATGAAATTTCAGGGGTGAATGAGTTAATAAAAATCAATCTAAATGTTTAACTTAAGATCCCTACCACTGCCAATGAATGAACCAAATCAACTGATTAACTGCTGGCATTTGATTTTGTTGATGATATTCAATGGTTGCGGAGAAGATAGGGGAACCCTTGGAGTTTGAAGATGGTCACATGATAATGTCCTTGACACTTATTGGTTGTTAATTTGTTTTTGTTTTTTGTGTATTCAGTGAGTGACACAACTAGTTTTTTATAGACAGATGTACTTCCAGATGGGTACTGTACTAAGATGTTCCGTGCGATGTCACCATTGACAACAAACTCTGACCTTTATATTTCAATTTGTGTTTATTTTTATTTGTTTAAATTTAGTGCAATTTTCATCAGATGCACTTAATGTATAAAAAGTATCACAAACAATACTATAAATATCATATATTTTTTTGACAAATACTTAACCTTTGCCAGTGCAGGCATTCATGCAGCTGAAATAAAACAATCCTTGGAGCAATACTGTGTTAGCACAATTTCAACAAGGAAGGGTATTTTTAATGTGTAAATTATCAATTCCTGTTTATCAGAATAATTGCAAATTTGAGGAGTTGA
Source organism: Chlamys rubida (assembly GCA_032359455.1). Taxonomy (NCBI): domain Eukaryota; kingdom Metazoa; phylum Mollusca; class Bivalvia; order Pectinida; family Pectinidae; genus Chlamys; species Chlamys rubida. The sequence goes on from JAUMHH010114643.1 coordinate 17,590, forward strand.
TATTTCACATACATTATATTTTTTTCTTTTTTCTTATATATTAGGAATTTATCTTGATAATTTAAGAAAAAAGAGACCCATTTTCAATTGATAATTACCTGGTAGTCTTTTTAGCTGATCCAAAAATGGAGTTCTTAGAACCACAATGTGGTTATAACTTATCTCCCTTCATTGTATTTCTGTTTTATATTTTTGGTGCACAGATCCCCCAGCCTGTATTTTTGTTTTATATTTTGGCATTTAGATCCCCCGGCCAATGATCAGGCACTTCCAGACCTGTACCGTCTGCTGGACACATTGGAGGGCGGCGACAACGAACTGGAGACAGAGAGACAACCACCTGCTCTATTTACTCGCCCAGAACATCTCCCAAGATTTCAGAAAATCTCAGGTATAATTTTTCAATGTAAATTTTCTTCATAGAAACTTTCGCCCAGTAAAATGTTCGCTTTCACTAATGTATAATCTGTTCTCACTTAGTGTGAATTTAGCCCTTCACATGTAATTATTACTATATGATATGGCGATGATTTTTTTTAAGGTTAATTTAGACCCTTATAAAGGCTCCTTTTGCTGGGCACTTTCTGCTGTTTTTCCTAAAAACAATACCAAAATCACTTTGTTATCCCAAAATCGTGCCTTTTTATCAGTGATATTTTTCCAAAACAGGAAATGGCCCCAGTGGAAAGAGGTAGAATCACTGTAGGGTATGATGTAAAATACCATTCACTGTCATGATGAAATTATTCAAAAAAGCATAAGTTAAAGTGTGGTGAAAATTTACTAGTATACAGTTATACATGATTCAATAGAGTTCTTTGCTGACGTCTACAATTCTAACACTATAGGACTAATACTTGATGGTGGATCCCTGGTTGTATGTCATATACTGTATGTTACAGAGCTGAAGCAGGAGATTGAGGATGCTGAGCTGGGACCTCACCTGGAGCAGTTTGAGGAGGGAGTAAAAGACGATGTGGTCATGCTTGGACAGATCTCCCTGGAGGATGTCCAGGAGGAGGAGAAACACCTGAGGGACGAACACATAAAGTCAGTACAGGGCTATAGCCATCAACAAATGCTCACCTAGTCAAATGTTAGCCTGATATCAAATGTTAGCCTGATATCAAATGTTAGCCTGATATCAAATGTTAGCCTGATATCAAATGTTAGTGGATGTGTTCAACCTCAACAGAGGTCATTCTTTTAAAGTTGGTGTTTCGGGGGGTTTGGTGGCGCAGTGGATAGAACACTAGCCTTTGCACCAAGACAGCAAGGGTTTGAACCGCTGATCATGATCAGACGGGAAAAGGTATGGGGTCACCTGCCCAACCCGGGCGGACTACACTGATTTTCTCTGGGTATACTTCAGTTTCCTCCCAAATTAAGATGGATAACCTGACTGCATTGGTTTACTCTAGGTACTCCATTATTATGAAAATTTCTTTTTACACAACCAATAAGATTTTCTATGTGATGTTTCGATGACTAGTACAATATGTACACTGTCACCTTCATCAGACAAATGACCGGTGAAGCGTTTGCACACAAAGGTGTAAAATGTGTACGAGTTGTCCACAAAATCGATGTCGATCGGCTACGCTATAAGCGTATGTATAATAGTTGTTGTGTATGTACCGAAATGACTCGATTCGCTGCAGTGGGCCAGTTCTAAATCGAGATGAGGGGGCTCAAAGACTCTCGCACATCTATGACCAAGTATTAAACAAAGCGTACCTGAATCGAGTCATTTCGGTACATATATATAATAACTACTGTACATACGCTTACAGCGTAGCCAAATCAACATTAATTTTGTGGATAACTCATACACAATTTTTACACCTTTGTGTGCATACGCTTCACTGGTCATTTGTCTGATGAAGATGACAGTGTACATATTGTACTACGGCAGTCATCGAAACATCACACAGAAAATCTTATTGGTGGTGTAAAAGGAATTTCTCATAATCCATACTTACCAACCTGAAGAAAATGTTTAGAAATATCTAGGTACTCCATGGCCAGTTTCCTCCTATATTAAGACCCCCAGTGTCCTTCCATACCGGCCAACAAGAGTGATTGATATAAGTTTAAAAACTTGTTCTATTATTATTGTTAAGTATTAAAAAGTTAACATTTTACATCTAAGCTGCTATCCATAAATGTAATAATTAGCAATGAAGGTGACATTATAACTGTTTCCAGGTACATGGACCAGGAGGCTGAAAGAAAGAGGAAACAGAAGGAGGAGTTGCTGAGGAGAGAAGAAATGGCCAAGAAACGTGTCGCCGAGGAAACCAAGCTGAAGAGGGAAGAGATTATGCGCAGACTTGTAAGGCAGACTTTTATTTGGTGTCAGATTTTACATAATTGTGTCCAAGTTACTGCTTGTACAAAGGCATTGTGTTCAGTTATACTTATTACATCTAACAACCATGGATTCTGCAAAAACTAAGGTCGTATTTACCTGTCCAAACTGAAGCAGTTCAGGTGGCGCAGAAATATTCCACGATAAACAAACGCACTTGGACTAGCTGTAGGCCGAGCTAGAAAATGCACAGTTTCGGAGAATATACAACAATATATCAAGAATAACATTTCCTTCTTTTAGGCATCCACTAAATTTTATAACGTTGTGTGTTTTATTAAGAAAAAACGCAAACTAGCAATAGTCAGCATTTTAGTTACCCCTCAATCTACACGTGCCAAATATTCCTGAGGCAGCCTCGGTTCGGATCTGCACCTATCGTTTTCTTTCAGGTTCAACAGTTTCAACTGATTGAACTGGATATGCGAAAGGGGCTTCTATTCCATATTTCCAATGACTGACTTCCATGTAATATTAGATGCCTATCAATCTGCATTTGGTTTGAAAAAAGAATTAAAAAAAAAATGGAACTTAACTAAAAATATTTGAGATTACTTTCAAATGTAAAATACATCTCTTTCTTCACAGGAAATGCTGAGGCAGAAAGAGAAATTGTTGATGGACCGTCTACACCGTGCCTACCGACGAGCAGAAAGTCAGCTTGTCAGTGTCCTTGAACGTAGAAAGGGAGAGATCAAGGTCAGTGATGCATGTGAATACAATGCTGTCATGTGATGTGTGAATACAATGCTGTCATGTGATATGTGAATACCATGTTTAATACAATGTTGTCATGTCATGTAAATACAATGTTGTCATGTCATGTAAATACATTGTTGTCATGTCATGTAAATACAATGTTGTCATGTCATGTGAATACAATGTTTTCATGTCATATATTAATACAATGTTGTCATGTCATGTAAATACATTGTTGTCATGTCATGTGAATACATTGTTGTCATGTCATGTGAATACAATGTTGTCATTTCATGTGAATACATTGTTGTCATGTCATGTGGATACAATGTTGTCATGTCATGTGAAAACATTGTTGTCATGTCATGTGAATACATTGTTTTCATGTCATATATTAATACAATGTTTTTATGATATGTGTTGATACAATCTCCCGGGGTAATGTTATTGTATGTGTGTTGATACAATCTCCCGGGGTAATGTTATTGTATGTGTGTTTATACAATCTCCCGGGGTAATGTTATTGTATGTGTGTTGATACAATCTCCCGGGGTAATGTTATTGTATGTGTGTTGATACAATCTCCCGGGGTAATGTTATTGTATGT